>JAYJMB010017506.1:8818-19457 GCA_036873735.1 Pouteria campechiana
CTTCTATTCACATTCCTTTTATCGTAGGTTTCACTTATTATTATTATTATTATTATTATTATTATTATTATTATTATATTTTTTGCTTTTATAACACCTCAATCCAAATAGAGCCCAAAGTATAGTTAAACATTCTTACAAGTCCGCCGTCAAATCCCAGGGCTCATGGTTAAACATTCTTATTTTCTACTTCATTTCATTTGATTTCTGTGTTGGAATACACATATGCATAATTTAATTATGTTGCCTTTTTCACTTTTTTCTCACTTCATAATGCATACGTAGCTTTTTATGATAAGTGAGAAACTACATTACACTTCGTTTATAAAAGAATTTCATATTTCTTCAACAAAGCCATCCATGCTCCTTGCTATTGAAAACTCTCTCAGCATAAATTTGCTATTATCGGGTACTCTCGGGTTTATAAGAAAATTTACTTTTTATTCTCTCGCAATAGCTTTCATTGTAATAGATAGGTTTCTCCATCAAATCCAAAAGTGGTATCAAAGCATAAGTTATTTAATTATTTTGGGTCGTTTAAATTGCCAATATAAGGATAGGGTTATGGTTTTTTTAACTTTTTATATAATGACGTTTTTCCAATACTTAAATAAATCAAAGGCTTATTTATACCAGTAAAGCTCTTTATATATTATGAGTAAGATTTCATTATATTTATATCACCCAAATTTTGTTAATGGAAATCGATTATAGAAATCATTTCAAAATCCCAAATCCCGTATCCCCAAATTCAAATTTCGTATTATAAGCCTCAGATTCCAAACCGCTGCAATAGGCTGCCCCAAATCAGAGATTCGACGCCACCGTCCGCTGCGCACTAACATCCCAAGTCAGAGACCCAACGCCACCGTCCGTTGCGCACGCTGCTGATCATCCACAAACCGTGCTGGACGCACGCTTCTGGTCATCCCGACGGACGCGGCCAGCGTACCCTCTTGCCTGATGAAGGGCAAATCCTGCAGAGACGCCGGTGATGGACGCTGGCAAGCGGCGACTGCAGAGATTGGCGGCAGCGCGTCGCCGGCGACTGAGACGGCCGTTGATGGGCTGGCTGGCGACACTGGCCTGGGGTGTTGGTGAGATGGGCGGCAGCAGTGGGTTTTAGTTCTGGTTCAGCCCAGTCTGGCGGCTGCGGGCAGCGGTAGGCGGCTGACGGCGTCGGCAGCTGCTGACGACGGCAGCGGGCAGGCGACGGCGGGTGGCAACTTGATGCGCAGGCAGCGCTGGTGGGTTTATGGGGCAGCCATGGCCGGCTGCAGGAACAATAAAGGGCTGCTGCCCGCTTTCGGAAAACCGTAATAGAATTTTAAATGGACGGTCAAATAAAATTAAGATTTTTGGGTCATTTAAAGTTGGATTCTGATGATTTACTAGTCAATTTCTATATTTTTGGTGTTTTGGATTTGATGAATCGATTAGATTCTTCAAAACATGACTGCATCTTTATATTTTGTGTATACAGGTTTAAATGACCTAGATTGTCCCTTAAATGCTTGATTTGGTCCACTGTATCAGTCACGTGGGAGCTCTAAATGATGATTTTCTATTTTTTATTATTTATTTATGATTAAATATATATAATTTTATGAAATTAACATGTTATGAATATGGGTTTTTAATAATGCATAATTTTTGAATTTATTGCATTTTTATATTGATTATTATTATGATAACCTTAATTTATGGCAAATTTAATCAAATAAATCATTAGGGCAAGAGTGTCGCGATTTGCTTGGGAGGGAGGAGACTCGGCCGATTTGCTTGGAAGGGAGGAGAAGCTGCCGAAATGACAGGGGCTTGGTGCACTGTATGAAGAGAATGAGCTAAGGCGTGGTGCGGGCATTCTTCTCTCCTTCTCTCATTGCGATTATGTGAGTCATGCGCACGGATGGCTGGGATGAGAGAGTCATGATCATGCCTCCGCACCAAACCACTTGTATGCCACCATCCGCATCGAATCAGTGCCCATATAAAGAGGGGAAAAAAAACGCAAGACGCAAAGATACTTCTCCACCTTCTAGCCTTCGATTTCGACATTTCTCTCTTCGAATCTTGCACGATCCCTTCTCTTTTCCAAATCAAATCGCATTTCTCTCGCCTAAACCTCAGAATCCCATCGTCGGCATCCTAGTCAGATTTCAGTTCGTCATGACGATTATTAACGAGGGGTTGTCCGTCGATACGAAGAGTTTTCACGGGATGAAGGAAATATTGGTTGGGGTTTCGGAGGAGACGACGACCAGTGTGAAGCGGCTGTATTAGATACAGGCGAGTAGAGCGCTTCTTTTCCCGACAATCAATGTCAATGATTCTATGACGAAGACAAGGTAAAGTCTCTGTTCTTTTCGATTCAATTTGCTTCTGTTGAGGAATCGATTGAGATCCTTGGGAAGGAAAAAGTTTCCTTTTTTTGCGAGAAAAGAAAAATGCCATCTATTTGATGGTTTCCATCTAAGATCTGGCAGATCAATTTGGCTTCGAAATTATCTAAGGCTTTTGTGAGATTTGATATAGAACTCGCACTTTTTTGGGGTGTTTTCCTTTTCAAAAGCCTCTGTTTTGCAGTTTTAACTGTTCTTGAGGCAATGCTGGTGTGCTTCAACGTTTAAAGCACTGGGTTATTTTTGCTATTTTTGCCCTTTTTTCTCTCATCCTCAGTGCTTTCCACTTAGACAATGCTTCTGACCTATTCATTTATAGGCGTTGAATTTTGTTTTCCCATTCATTCATGATTGATTCCTATATCTCTTCAAAGAAAAAAAATGTAGTTATTTTAAATCACTTCAATGCAATTTAAAAGAGATCAACTGCTCTTTTTAGTTGTTCTTTGACGAAGCAATGATCTTGTTCTTCGGTTTCTCCTTCTCAACCGCAGGTTATGATGAATACCAGAACGGGCGCTCCGGCGCCCAAAACCAGCGCCCCACTGCCGCATCACATGAAGGCCACCTTTGCAGGCAGCGACTTGGGCGCTCCGGCGCCCAGAACCGGCGCTCCAGCACCGCATCACGCGAAGGCCACCTTTGCAGGCAGTGACTTGGGCGCTCCGGCAACCACGTCGAGAGGGTCGCTTTTTAGTCCATTTCCTCGAAGGAGAAACAAATGGCAGTCGGGTGAAGACTTGATGTTGAGTCAAGAGCATTGTCGCTTTGGAATCCCGGGCCTGGTCCCGCAACGTCGATTGGAGTCTTCGGATGGTCGACGGGTCACTTGCACGGAAAGTTTCCTACATGCCCACAGTTGCCTCTGACTCAGTGCAATGAGATGATCCCAAATATTTGTCAGAAAGCAATCTCGACCATCCATTCTAGATGATAGTTAGACGGTTTTAATCACGCACGATGTGCTTGATTTGAGAAAAAAAATAGATTGAACGAATGAGAATAAAAAACAAAAGAGCTGAAAAAAAGTTAGAAAATGATATCAATAATAAATTAAATTTATTTTTTTAAGGGATAATGATAAGAAAATGTAGATTTATTATGGATGTTAAAAAAAAAGGCTTTTAACTTTGTTTTTAGTTTACCCATCTCTATCAGACCACAAATGAGGTTGCCTGCGAATCTACTGCATTCGCGCCATCAACGACGCGACAAAGCTTACTTGGTAAATAAGAAAAACAATAGTAGTCCAATGAAGCATGGCGGATGATTCCAAACTCATTAGTAATCTAATCTCGTATACGATATATGTTGGACAGGCATCTCCAGTTAATTTATTGCTTGAATACGAAGGAACGTCATTGGCCCAATACATACCTATTTGGTTGCCAGGTATTTATTGGACTGTGGTTTATTTATTTTGGGTGTATTAGACTTGGGCGCCCAAGTAACCAATCCTCAATTCCAGGCATCTAGAAGCCATCATCTCCCTCAAAAACGCCATCCAAGCACATCCCAATCTCAGCCGTTTACAAGCAGAAATTCCAACTCAAAGTCCCCAGCCCCTTCAAAGTATCCACGTTTATCAAGATGTACCCATCGTTCTTCAAAGAATTTTCAGGTGGGCAAGACAGAATGGAAACCTGTAAATAGTTTGGGTGACAGATCCCTATTCATAGGCTTGAATGCTTCTTTCTCTATCTCAACTGGCGACTTCCCTGGGTGCAAAGGGAATTGCATCCATTTTACAGATGATCATTACGACTTCAGTTGGCATTCAGATGATATGTTAATATACAGTTTAGAAGATGGGAAGATAGAACAATTTTATCCAAATCATCCAGTTTTTTTAAAAACAATACCACGATTTGGGCGTCTCCCAATCCATGGTCAGATTTCAAAGGAGGTTGTGTCTCTAAATTTGTGCCCAGTTGCTGAATGTGCCATCGAGGATGAGCCCCAGGTTACTTGAAAGACTACTTAATTCAATATCATTGGAGTTTAAGAAGTAGACTTGCAGTAATTGATTTGCCAGTACATGTTAAATATTTCTTTTTAATATCTAACTCCAATCTAGATTGGCCAACTAGTACGCGTGGGTCAGCAATGGTGACTTAGTTTCTTAGGCAGTTTCTTAGGCAGGCGTAACTTACTTCATTTAATGGCCATCATGACTTAATTAATAAATAGTGCGAAACTAGGTTTTCTCGGTTTGGGTTACACTCGAACCCAATTTCACTTTGGTGTTCGGGTTCAACCCGATTTCTAAAACCAAGTTTTTTAAAATGTGGACCCGAACTCTTTTTTTACTAGTTGGTCGGGTTCGGATCGGTTATTAAACTCGATGGACGGTTAGATCTCTCTCACGCGCGCCCAGCATCCACGTGCTACGCCAGTGAAATTCAAAAACTCTCAGCCCCCACAAAAACCCTTCGAAGCCCTCATTTCCGGCTCCAGCTCTTCCTCGGTACAAAACCAGATAAATCGTCGCCACCTCCGTCACTGGCAGTATCAGCAGAAGAATTCAAGAGCCCTAAAACCCTTTTCTTCTTCGATTTCTCTGCTGCCTTGGAAATGGATTGGAACGCAGAAGCCCTACAACTCCTCTCCCAATGCTTCTCTCAAACCCTCCTCCCCGACCCTCAGCCCCGCCGCCGCGCCGAATCCTATCTCGCCGAATCCGCCGACCGCCCAGGCTTCGCCCTCGCCGTCCTCCGCCTCATCTCCTCTCCTGGCGTCGACGACCAGATCCGCCAGGCCTCCGCCGTCAACTTCAAGAACCACCTCCGCGCCCGCTGGGCCCCGCAGCCGTCGGAATCCGAAGCCCCAGCGCCGCCCCCGATCCCCGACCCCGAGAAGGACGAGATCAAGGCTCACATCGTCCGTCTCATGCTCGCCTCCTCCCCCAGGATCCAGAGCCAGCTCAGTGAGGCTCTTGCCATCATCAGCAAGCACGATTTCCCCAAGCTGTGGCCGGGCCTCCTGCCCGAGCTCGTCACCAGCCTCAGGCAGGCGTCCGACTATGCCTCCATCAATGGCATCCTCAGCACAGCCAATTCCATTTTCAAAAAGTTCAGGTACCAATACAAAACCAATGATCTTCTCCTTGACCTTAAATACTGTCTCGATGGGTTTGCTGCCCCCCTTCTTGAGATCTTCCTCAAGACTGCTGCCCTGATTCCTGCCAACCTCAACTCTGCGGATGCCCTCCGCCCCCTCATAGATTCCCAGCGCCTCTGCTGCCGCATTTTCTACTCCCTCAACTTCCAAGAACTCCCTGAGTTCTTTGAAGACCATATGCATGAGTGGATGACCGAATTCAAGAACTACCTCACAGCAACATACCCGGTGCTAGAATCTGACCAGAGGAGTGATGGGGTAGCTGTTGTCGATGGGCTTCGTTCTGCTGTGTGTGAAAATATCAGCCTTTACATGGAAAAGAATGAGGAAGAGTTTAAGGGCTATTTGCCAGAATTTGCATCAGCGGTTTGGACGCTTCTGATGAAGGTGTCTTCTTTGTCTGCCCGTGAGCGGCTCACCATCACTGCAATTAAGTTCCTGACCACGGTAAGCACAAGCGTCCATCACACCTTATTTGCTGGTCCGGAAATCCTGCAGCAGATTTGTCAAAGCATTGTGATTCCAAATATTAAGCTCCGGGAGGAGGATGAGGAACTTTTTGAGATGAACCATGTTGAGTATATTAGGAGGGATATCGAGGGTAGTGATCTAGACACTCGGCGGAGAATTGCTTGTGAGCTTCTGAAGGGAATAGCGACAAATTACAAAGAGCAGGTAACAGCAATGGTTTCAGCTCAAATTCAGAATATGCTGACACTCTATGCTGCCAACCCAGCGGAGAATTGGAAGGAGAAGGATTGTGCCATTTATTTGGTTGTTTCTCTTGCAACAAAGAAGGCCGGTGGAACTTCAGCATCAACTGATCTTGTTGACGTGGGGAGCTTTTTTGAGTCAATTATTGTCCCTGAGCTTAAGAGTCAGGATATTAATGGGTTCCCAATGCTGAAGGCTGACGCTCTAAAGTTCTTCACTACATTCCGCAATCAGATATCAAAGCAGGCTGCAATGGCTTTGATGCCTGATGTTACTCGGTTCCTTGTTTCTGATTCAAATGTGGTTCACTCCTATGCTGCTAATTGCATTGAGAAGCTCTTGCTTGTCAAGGATGAGGGGTGCCCTCGTTATACTTCTCAGGATATCAATCCATTGGTGCCAATACTGATGACTAACCTTTTTAATGCCTTGAAACTTCCAGAATCTCAAGAGAACTCATATGTAATGAAATGCATCATGCGGGTTCTTGGTGTTGCTGACATTGTTGGCGAAGTTGCTGGTGCTTGCATTACAGGTCTCTCAGTGGTTCTCAGTGAGGTTTGCAAGAACCCAAAAAATCCAGTTTTTAACCATTATTTGTTTGAGGCTGTTGCTGCTTTGATCAGAAGGTCATGTGAGAGGGATCCTGCTCTGGTCTCCGTCTTTGAGGCAGGCATCTTCCCCGTTCTCCAAACCATTTTGGCCAATGATATTTCAGAGTTCTGGCCTTATACATTTCAGATATTTGCCCAGCTTGTTGAGCTCAGTAGGCCACCACTTTCATCCAGCTATGTTCAGCTCTTTCAGATTCTTCTGTCTCCCACATCTTGGAAAAGATCCGGCAATGCACCAGCCCTTGTACGGTTGCTTCAGGCATACCTGCATAAAGCACCTAATGAGCTGAATAGTGAAGGGAGGCTGAAGGAAGTCCTTGGAATATTCAACCATCTAATCTCGGCTTCAAGTACAGACCATCTGGGCTTCTATGTGCTTAACACTGTTATAGAGAATTTAAGTTATGATGTGATTGCACCTCATGTTCGCGACATCTGGAATGCCCTCTTTATGCGCCTGCAGAACCATAAAACCATAAAGTTTGCAAAATCACTCGTGATTTTTATGTCGCTTTTTTTGGTCAAACATGGACATGAAACTCTTGTGAACTCGATCAATGCTGTTCAGGCCAATCTGTTTGCAATGATTCTCCAGCAAATCTGGGTTCCCAATCTTAAGCTCATCACTGGAAGCATTGAATTGAAGCTGACTTCTGTTGCTTCAACAACTCTTATCTGTGAATCACCAGGCCTGTTGGAAAACTCAGTTGCAATGCTTTGGGGTAAGATGCTTGACAGTATTATTACCCTTCTTGCCCGACCAGAGCAAGACAGATTGGATGAGGAGCCAGAAGTGCCTGATATTGGAGAGACTGTGGGTTACACTGCAACATTTGCTCATCTTTACAATGCTGGCAAAAAAGAGGAAGATCCAGTCAAAGAAATAAAGGATCCAAGGGAATTTTTAGTCACTTCATTGGCGAGATTGTCAGCCTCCTCCCCTGGAAAGTACCCTGCAATCATACAACAATCCCTGGATCCAGCCAATCAAGCAGCACTAATCCAGATGTGCAGCAATTATAATTGTCTGATTGTTTAAGTAAGGAACTTCATTCTGAAGTTAGTTTTAGCTTGTATTTATGGTTAATGCATCTTATTTATGCTCAATTATCTATGAATGATTTGTTTTCAGATTCATAAAAGTTCACTATGTGTATGAGTGATATATTTTTGCTTTTTATATTTCATAGTCTATAATTTTCCCCTGAATATTATTTCCTTGTATTTGCTGTGAATTACATTCCTGCAGATTTAGTCTGTCTTGCTGCTTCACTCCGGCAATCATACTTTACATTGTATTCAATTGCATTTCATTCAAATAAAGTTCAAACACTTCATCCATATCTTACCATAAAAGACTAGATTAGTCAACATGGAGCTTTATGGCATAGTTTAAAATCTTGAAAAAATCTGACTTGATATCCTAATTGGTTTGTCCAACTTGAAGACTGAATTCAACTTGGCTATATATTTAATAATTGAAGTATTGAACTTAGATAATTTGACTAATGGGAGGTATTGATTAGTGTGGGTATGAGAATCAGATAACTAAGACAAAAACATATCATGTGGCCTGTTATAAATGTTTATATTTCTATTAAAAGATGAATTCTCACTCAGTTTATGTTCTCATTATAGATGTTTTCAAATGACAATCATCCAATTGTTCTAGGTTGTTATTTACACTTATACATTGGGATGCTGAAATTAACCTGACCAACCTGCCCAATCTGAAAACCCCTCTGAGATTCTAGCGCTTTGCTTCAGCTATTGAGACCATGGACCATGGGTTGGGTTGGAGTTGTGTTTGTCAACTTGAGCTTAAATGGGTTGGATATGAGTTTGATAATGGGCACACGTCATTTACTTTATAATTCATCCATAGAGGAATTTAGTGTCAAAAATGAATGCGAATGAATGTGACTAGGTCTGATATTCATTGGGAACAGCGAGACCTAACAGGAGACAGTAAAAAAATTTCCAGGATTCTTTTTTCTTCTGGATTTATTGTTATCAGCATGGGGGAATAGTGGTAAGGATTTTTGTGGCTGGCTGCAGTCAGCACAGGGCATTGATGATGGAGTATGAATTGTGAGTTGAATGAAAGTTTTGTTAGGTTTGCTGTAAATGTGAAAGGGATGAAAGGAAGGCCTATAAGCACTAGAGTGAATGAGAAAGTTCTGGCGGCTCGTTCTTGTATCAGGGAATGACTTTAAGAATGATTGGTGATAGGACTAATTAAATCTCACTCAATATATAAAGATAAGGCTGTGGTGATCTTATCTGACTCATATAATCAGAATGATAATTGCTATTGTTATGGCATATATCATTGTATGTCAAATAGCATAGTGTATGTGTGCATTTACATGCATATCTTGGTGAGTTCCAGTGGGAGGTTGAGGACATTTATGCGACTATAACATAGCACTCTCTTTTCAACAACGCCTTGCGGTCCATCATCGTTACTTTCCATTTTGATTTATATTTTCTCTTTTAGAGGCATTTCCTTTTTACATGGTTTTTTGTTTTTTGGGGCCTTCTGAAGAATCTTTGCTGTCATGCGTTGAGGTTGGTTTTCTTTAATTGTTTTCCCCCCCTACATGTTAGAGGTGGAGGATAGGAGGCAGCTTGCTGCCAAAAGCTTGACGTGTCCTTCATATTCTTGCATTTTATACCATTTGATGATGTGGATATAGCCAGGCATGCCACTTTAATTTATGCAAAAGTAATATGTGAGCAGGCAAATTGTTCCTTATAAATGATTTCTTTTATGAAAGATAATTTTAGTTGCTTTATTTCTCTGGCAAAACTAGGTACCGACATCGCCTCTCATGTTGATTGTTGTGGCAGCAAGAGGAGAAGGTTTTTGTCTCCATTCAGCCCCCCTTGGAACTTATGCCTGCACATTTGTGGTTTTTATGGCATCTGATGTTTCAAATAGTTACACCGCAATCTGGTCAGTATTCTCTTCTTACCATGGAAAGATGTGTGTGTGCGTGTGTGTCGTTTTGATGTAATTGTTTGCTTGAAATGGTCCAGTCATCTCAAGTTAGTGCATGCTGCCCTTTTGAAAGTCCTTTTGGGGGATGAGTCATCCTGCTGTCAAATGTTTGCTGCATTATGAACCATCGTAATGCATTCTTGCTGCAAAATTTTGAATCCACAGAGCATCATTTTTATTTATGATTCTTTGAGCAATGTGGCCAACAAGTTCTTTGAAGGGTTTCACTCTTATTATCTGAGCCATGGATGAGCAGATGTGCCTCCCAATTGCCCAATGCTTTAATCCAAGTCAGAAATTGATCTGCATAAACCAGGTTCACAAGTGAAGAATTGGTGCTAGGGATGGTTTGGTCAATCATGGCATGTAGATTTGCATGCGGACCACTTCATCCTCTAAAGTCTGTGTCGCCACTAGCATTTTTAATGCGAGGTGTCCAAGCAAGTTTAAGGTTGGTCAACCATATAGCGAGCTAGACATCTGATGTATCAAAATCATGCTGTTTTAAATATCAACTGGTGGTGGTGTTCTTGTATCAAATGCTACCAAGTTTTCTTACTCGCATGTTATGAAATTGTTAAGGCTTGGGATGGTAGGAACCAGGAAACAGCTGGTGCTCAGTTTCCCCTCTCTCTGTCTCAGTAGTCTTCATTTATGAGGGCCCATGCAACGTTGCCAAGCTGAAATATCAGCTGTTATTCTGTTTGTTTGTTTCCAACTCGTGGCGTGCATGCATTGGGAATCAGGCATTAGCCTTGCCTCGTGTAGATTTTGGTTTTTTTTTT
>JAYJMB010017506.1:23734-35868 GCA_036873735.1 Pouteria campechiana
CATTTTGGCCCGTTGGATTTCCAAGGGTTGTTTCCCTACTGCCCACTCACATGCATTCCTGACACTGACCTTCGCTGGGCCCCACTTTCCCGATGTACCACCTCAGCGGTCAAAGAGTTGAAAATTAATGAATCAAAATCACAGAGTCTTCCTTCCACCCCTAAGAGCGGGGTTGGGAAATGAGTTTAAATCTTTTATTTCTTCATAATCTATATATTTTTAATTATAAATAAATATTTTATTTTTATGAACCAGCAAAATAGAGATTAGAAATTACATTAATTAAGAAGAATGAATAAAAGATTATAACATGAAACTTGAAAGAGCTAGAGATAGATAAAAAAAAAAAAAAAAAGGTTGATGACTTTTATGGACATCATTTTCAATCTATGCCATTGAATTTGGGATATCTATGGGGGTTACCATACCAAAACTTACTCTAGTTGGAATTATATATCTACATTATCTATATATCTTTTTAAAAATTATATATTCAAGCATTTTAACTTTATTCACTCTTACATCACACAGCCACTTTTCCTCCCCTTTTGTTCTAAATTTTCCAATCTCTATCAAAACACGTGTGCCAAGTTCTAATCAAAGTGGCGGGCATAGGTTTTGTTACGATCTAAGCCCGCGCTAATGATAGCTAAATACTTAACCCATCTTGATATTTCCAAATTTGCAACCCGATCCTTACCCATTGACTTCATTAGGCAACCCATTAACTCCAATTAAATGTTTTTTTTTTTTTTTACTTTTCAATTTTAACAGTCCAATAAATGCGCGTAAAAGCGGACGTGGAATGATTCCTTAATGACGCAGCGGCAGAGCAGGAGGTGGGACCCACACGTTGGACTCGCTTACTTTGGGCGACTCTTGCTTTCACGTGTGCAATTTTAAAATAATTTGTGAGTGGTGTCTATTATAATCCATCGCCTTGAAATGACGCTTTCTATGATATCCAAAAAAAGTAGGTCTGAGATGAGATAATGCACAGGAGATGAAATAATTAAAGACAATGGATTTAATTGTACCAAAAACATACCATACCCAAAACAAAGAAACGCCCGATAAATGTTCGTTTTGGGGTTATATCCGGACTTTCCAACTTGTTTGTACGTTAAATGTGCACCCATCGGTTGTTAGAAAATAGAATCAACTTACTACTTATCTGGGATTTGGGAGACCCACGATGCGACGTGGACAGTTTAACCTCCTTGGAATTCACGTACGCAATTCCATAGGGCTGGAGTATCAACCGTCGCCCCCCGCTGGAGCATAGCAAGTTATCCAATACTCAGGCGGGCGGTGATTTTCAATGCATGGGCGCTAACCTTTTATCGGAAGGCGCTTGTTCACTGAGATTATAATCTTTTTCTTTAAAAAAAAAATAAAAAATCATGTATTGTATATTTACTTATTTTATTGACATTATTTTCTTTTTCGTTTATTTTCATCCAACCAAACCTAACATTAGTCAATTTGATTTCAATCATTAGCCTATCAAGTCACATATTTTACTCTATCTTCTTCTTCAAAAATAAAGAAACAAATTTAAAAGGTGATGATTAAAAACATACAAGTGATAATTAGTTAAGAATAGAGCGATTGGATAGAAAAGAAGGGATTCAATAGGCCATGAATTAAAGGGTATGAAACAAAAGGAGATGAACTTGTTACTTCTTAAGCATGGGACTTGGAGAAGGTAACGCTTTCATGTCCCGTGGGCGCCAAAGTAAGGGCGTTTTCTTTCTCCTCTTTTCCGGAAAGCTAAGAAGCCCTCTTAACTCGCTGCTAAGCCATTGAACGGCCATTATTCCTTGTCACCTCCCTCCCTCTTAACTCATTTCTCCTCTCACTTGAGAAATAGACCACACATGCAAACCATGTGTGGTGTGTGGCTTTCGTAGCAGCCTGGCACGCTGCTGTGTGTTTTATCTGCATGCACTGCACCGGCTCAGAGCATCCCGACGTCTCGTGATATGCATCTCTCTCGAGGATAAGACGACGAGATAGAATAGAACCAAAACAAATTCAACGGCATTAACAGAACAGAACCTATCATCTCAGGTGGGGGGGGCACCCACCCACACATCCATGGCCCCATGCAATTCCAACTCCCTTCCCAAGCTTCCTACTTACCAGGACTTTAAAAAGCTAGCCCCAAGCCAAAATTAAACTACCTGCGGTCTGCAATCTCCTCTCCTCTTCTGCTGTGGCGGTGGCCCCCTTCCTTCCACCCTCTTAAACCCTCCTCCTCCCTTTCAATTGCCTATTTTGGGCTTCTTGGGGCTGTAGCTTAAGATGGCATTGATATCAGAAGGCAGCAGCAGACGCTACTTGTACGAGCGCATCCAGGCCACCTAAAATTTTCACGAAAGAGTCACAGGCAGGCAGCCTGACAACATACACATGTTGCATAGGCCTATGCTATTTTGTGTACCAATCTGCCTAGTTGTAGGGGCCCACCAAAACAGGGATGATTGCAGTTGCACAGTGTCTGCCACTGCCGCCCTGCCCAGGATTGGGCAGAGGTGACCAAATACATCCCAATGCATGAACGGCAGGCTTGCTGAAAGAACTTCGGGTAAAGCTTATTCAACCTTGCTGCTACTTGTGTGTTCTTTTGCATGCAATTAATAAGCACACAGGGCCTTTGTGTGCATTTTTTTGTGAAAAAGTAGCCAGCATGCATACATTTTCGTCAAACCTTGGGCATAAACGAACGGACGGACGGACGGATGGATGAGAAGAAAATTTGGCAGATACGATAAAAAAAAAAAAAAAAAAATGGAGAGAGGAACCAAAGCTTCGACTCGCCAATCAGAAATAACAACTACATCAAGCACAAATTTACAAGGGAGTAAAAAAAAAAAAAAAAAAACCAAACAAACGGGTGAGCAACCCCATCTACTATTCACAAATTCCACGACCCATTTCTATTGACTCCTCTTACTCTAATAAAACAACGCTGCTAACCTACTATAAAAATTCAAATTCAAATTTTGAGACCGGCTTTTCTTTATCCCTTCCCACAACCCCTACAGCTCTGAAAAACCGAGCTTGATATCATACTATAAACTGCCGGATTCTCGTGGCCCCTCTCTCAAATTTCCCCTCCATTGTCGATGGAGGAGGAGGGTGAGAGGGGAAAAGGAGGGCGAATAAAAATTATCATGATTCGGATTTGAGCTCTGAATCAATGCTTGCGGTCACTTCGACTGCTGCTGTCAGCTTGCAGGTCGGATTCATCTTCTTCACTTCTTCGCATGTATAGATGAAAATCTTCTTTGCCATTCTACAGAACTCCCTGAAGAAACACCCAAGTTTTATTAGTGAGCAGTACGCACCCCATGCTTGCTAGCAATGAAATCTAGGAGTCTGATACTTACGGCCAAGGATCATCACCCACACGCATCATGTCACCTTCATTATCTGTAAAGGCAACTTCCCATTTCTTACGATCACCAAGCTCGCCATCAATGTCGAACATCCGCTCTAGCTCCATTATCAGATCATCATAGCTCTCCAACGCAGCCAGGTCCACTGCTCTTCCCACTGCAATCCCTTGCATGTGAACCTATTATATACACAACCAACAACCCATAATTTCAGCAACTTCCCGATATTGAATCGACTGGACAGAGTATTATATCCACATGTTGGGTTGAAAAACAATTAAGGAAAAAGGAAAATTCAGCCTTTGCCTTGGTTCGACTCCTGGTGGAACTGCTCTGTTTGCTCTGGACCTCCTTTGGAGATACCTGTGAACCTTGCTTCCGTTCTTTTGAGGCCTTTGAAAGACCTGACTGTTGATCAGAATCAGCAGCAGATGTAGTAGCCTTATAAAAATCTTCTTTTGTTGGAGCAGTGGAAACCCTTCCTGGAGCTGTTGTAGCCCTCTTGGCAGATAGAGAATTGTTGGGATTCTCAATCAGGTCAATACCAAACAAGCGGCACCCATTGCGAGCCTCAGGCCTCTTACCTTCCTCTGTCAAATGCGAAATTGGGCTGGGAACAGGATTTAGAAGGCGGTGATCTCTAGTTGAATAGCCTGATGGAACTGGCAATAAGGAGATTGATTTATGCTCCTCTTCCGCATCCTCAAACAGCTTCAGAGAGACCCTTGTAGGGGAAGGAACACAATCTTGCTGGATTGAGAATGGAACCTGGAGATCCTTCAACCAGGCATCTGGCCGCACTGTGCCCTGCATGATGATATTGTTCACAACATTTCCATTGATTTCTTTCTGCCTCAATGCGCTCATTTCATGCGACTGAGTCATTCCAGGATACCAAAATCCTGAATTAGGTTCTGCACCAATCACAGTAACATCAAATCAAAAGGCATGAAACACTGGTAAAAAAACATTAAAGCCCTTCATGTTAAATAGTAAGGGCTGGATTGTCCACGCACCAAGGGCTGTGAGGTCCAGTGATGGTCGGGGTCGCTTGTTCTTCTGGACTGATTGTTGGCTTGGATTTAAACATGCGGATGCAGCAAAAGGCTCTATTTCCCATGGAGAGACTCTATCAGGCCGTTGAACAGCAGTAGCTTCATCCCATTGAACCTGGCGATGACCAATTAATCAACATAAGCAACCATATCTAAGCCATATAAAATAGCATGACTTTGAAAAAAAAAATTATACCTTCAAAGATCTCCATTTAGAATCTTTCCATTGAGAGGAAACCTCTCCAATCCCAACTATAGTGCCAGTAAACCTGAAAGAAAAGACAAATGGAATCTTCAATTGGAACCATAAACTTAAATATCCGTGTGAAAACAACTAATACATAGACGGCGGGAGCTACCTCCTCTCAGGAGCATCTTCACCTTCAAACTGCATCTTGAATCTCATACCCACTGAAAAACCATGGTTAACAGCCTCTAGATACTTGTTCAAGCTTACAATGAATTGACTAGTCCTGATTGACAACATTAAGAAAGGTCAAGAATTTACCAGCCATGCAGCCACATCATTAGAATATACAAGTGATGGAATCAAAAAGATGAGGTGCTTCAAACCTGGGCTTGTAATAAACAGTGAAAAGTGTTTGGGTCATGATAGCATGAGATGCCGTAGCAAGAACACCTAGATGCATGCTCTGACTAGATATCACCGATGCTGGCATGGTGCTTGGTTGCCGGGTGAGGCGCCTAACACCTACACGCAGTTCTCCATCCCCCCCTCTGCAGTAGCAACCTTTTGTCATTCTGTAGGTCCACAACCAAAAACTAAGAGATCAAATTAATCATCGCACGCAAAAATACCTCAAGAAAACAAAGGCATCGCCTGCGACAAGCCTCTTAGCTGTGACAAAGGTACTCCAGCCAGTGGTAAGCAAATGCCTCCGGGGTTGCCCTGCCCAGTTTAACAGGGTTGGAAATTTCATGTTAGAGAAACATTTGATGCATCCTTGAAATGCAAATCGTTTTTGTGTTTCAATCATAGATTCAGTAAACTATACTTGAATCCTCTCTAACCTGAATCACATTTGGACGAGAGAATTCTAGAAGACAAGAACAATCTGTGTCTAGCACGACTTGGGGAAAAAGTTTGTAATACATGCAAACTTATGTCTTCCATTCTCATCTGACCAAGTATAATTCAAATGCAATGCATCCCATCTTCCTTGAAGTTTCAGCCAATATAAAATTCAACAAAAACACAGGTAACCAGTTCAAGTTCCATGCAAAGGTGCATCGAGGTCCTACACTGAACTGAATTTTTAAGAATGAATTGCTTTTCGTGCACATGAATTTCATAAGGGATGCGAATAAAAGATGAGCCCCTACCTCTGAAAATATGCTTAAAACGCCACTCAAGCCCATGAAGATCCCTAGCAGCTAATTCCTGAGTCGGAGTTGGCTGGGACATGTCCTAAACATAGAAATTTCCAAACCAACTTAATTAAAAATAAATAAATAAATAAAAAGAAAGAGGTGCAAAGAAGATAATTCCAATAACCAATAACAAGTTTTGAAAAAGGGAACAAACACCCACCAAAGGAGGAAGACACTCAGTTGCATGTCTTCTGAGAACAGAGAACCCACCATGGGTGCTTGTATCAGAGGCTGTCAGGATCTTACAAAATGATCGGACGGCTGGCTTTGGAAACTCAGGGGGATTCGGATCAGGGCTTATAAGTTCATTTTGCTAAGAAAAAAGGAAAATGTTTCAGAAAAAAGGCCAGAATGGATGCCACATGGGCGCGTTTGGTTGCATCAAATATCGAAATTTCAAAATCAATCGAATTTTTTTATTGAATTTCCCAGACTTTGGTACCACCAAACACAACCTCCGCACTGGTAGCATCACAAGATTCAATTCACACAAAATCCGAAACAAACAGATAATGTCTATTACATCAGGATCTGGTTGCAAGGTAATCTGTGCGAATACTTCATCGGTTTCTTGTTCCGCCTGGAAAAAAAAACACAAGAAAAGTAAGTAAGAATAAAAAAAACAAAAAAGAAGAAGCTAAAACTCAGAAAATGAACAAGGAAGCGGCTGCAAACCCTCAGATGAATGTTGACGACACGGCAGAGAATCTTCGAAGGAAGATTAAACAAATGAATCTGCTGATCTAATTCCTGATTTGTGGACGCTTCCAACTACAGAACGCCAACAAAAAATTCAGGATAAAAAAAGAGGGAAATTACAAGAAAATTTAAAGGAAAAACTTCAATTTTCCATAAAATTCCTCAAAAAATTCCATGAGGAGATATTCAGAGCAAGATATCACCTGCTCCATGTGGCCTTGAGGGAAGTAATAAACCCTCTCCCCTTGCTTTGGAACATCGACCAGCGGACCAGCACAAGCTCTCCATAGTTCTTCGTATAACTTATCTCCTCCTACACCGTAATCTAGCGCCGAATGCATGAATGTAACGGAATTAAGACGGGAAACCGCTCAAATTCAAGAGGAAAGTCGAAAAACGAAACTGCTCAGCGGTTTTACCTGTACTGTCGGTAAACGCCATGAGAAAAACTGCTCTCCGAAGCTGGAAGAAAACCGCTGTGAGGCGAGAGGTTGGAAGCAGGTGAGAGGAGAGAGAAACGCTACCCCATTTATGGCCCGTGGGAAATCAATAGCTGCTGGGTTTTGATGAGAAACGGCCAACGCTTCGGATCCGCCAAACTGGCGAGCGATCGGGAAACCGCCGGGAGCGCCGCTTCAGCTTCGCAAAACCGCTTACCGGCTGCTGCTTCCGGCCCTAGAAACCGCTGTCTGCCGCTTGCTCGCGCCCTTGCTCTCCGGAAAATCGTCCTCTTTTCCCTGCTCCGCACAAAACCAGAAAATCGCCGTTACCAAATCCCGAAAACCGCTTTCCTAGTGTTTTTATACGCCTCCTCTCTTGCCTCTCTTGTTTCCCTTCGGCAGGGAGCTATCCCGCGGGACACTTCAATTTGTAGCCTTCCTTGCAACGACGCTGGAATACCATGAGTATAATACGTGCATGCTTAAAGATGTTTAACGGGAATAAATATTTAATTCTTTCTTTTAATTGACCATTATTTAACTAATTGAATAAGACATAGAAATCACAGCTCTTAAATGGTTTTTACATATGAAAGCTTAAATTGAGCAGTAGGTCTTTTTCTTTAGTCTATTCCAGAAATATCATTGTCAAAAATAAAAGCTAGGTTTCACCAACATGGAGCACCATGTGTTGTCCAATGCATTAATAATTCCAGCATTTAAAAATTTAAGTTAGTATATTCTTTGTTTCACATGATTTAGTTTCTAAAGTAAAGCACTAAATGTAGGTCCAAAAAATATGTATGCATCCTCATGGTGTTATAATTTTTTGTAGAAAGAATCAAAGTTGTCACTGTAGATAAATGAGAAAGATATAAAGAAAAAAAGGAGCATCTCCTGATTACACATGTCAAAGTTTGTGATGTAATAGTTGGGATAGCATTTACAATATCTTTATTTTTTATTAATTTTAGTATGGAATATTTTCCAAGTGCAAATATTTAACTATAGATATAGTATATTAATTTATTTTTTCATTATTTCTTTTATTTTTTCATCTGAAAAGATGAAGAAACTTATCTCTATTTAACTTATTTTCAATTATTATTTCTTACATATTATTTCATTTTTTATACTATTGCAAATATCACGTTTTTTCTGCCGCTTTAGTTTTTCTTTTTTAATTCTCAGACAAACCCTTATTTTCAAGGATTCACGTACGACGAAGTTTCCGTGTATGTTCGTCCTTCGCATATTCATGCGATCTTGAAAAATCCGAAGGGTTTCAATCGTTTGGCGGGGACGTGTAGTACCAGTTGAATGCTAGCCGCGGAACACCCAGCGGGTCCCTCTCACCCACCCCTTTTGCATTTTACCAACCTAACCGCGGTTAGCTTCTCACCCGACCTGACGGCCTCCGTACGCACGCCTAACGTTGGCTCTGTAGCTGCCGTCTGTAACGGCGGCGCTGGGCATCTGTTCGTATATTCGTCTTACCCCCCATCGCACGCGCGCCGAATCGCCGAAGACATCTCGTGAACAGTGCGGCACCGTTAAGCGTTAGCCGTTTCCGTCTACTCTTCCGTCTCTTTCCTTGTCTGCCGAACGGCAGGCAGCAGCATTGGCTCGAGCAACGCCCGGCAGAATTTGGTCTTCTTCCATGTTGACCTCACCTCCTCCAATATTTACTGCCCATGCCACTCCGTGGGCCCCACACCGACGCGTGACGGCCCATCCTTTTCTGGTATATCCGATCCTTCCGGTGGTCCCCGCGCCTCCACGTCGGACCGGCGGGGCTCCCATGGCGCGACACGTGGGCTGTCGGCGTGGGCCATTCCAACGTGGCAGCCATGCGGTTCTGTCCCTGCCACGTCGGATGGCCCTGGCTTATCTTGCCGCTGCTCCCGTCACCCCTATTGGATTAAAACCGACTGAAACCGACACTTGGTATTGTTACGCTTGTACTGTGCTGGATGATACACCGAGTACGTAGAAATTCCCTCTAATCTCTTGTTGGATATTTTTATAAGTTATGGGCCGACGGCTCATCGTACAATTTCTTTATTAGTTAATAGCTTAGCTGTTTGATTGTGCCGCAATCAAAATTCAAAAAGACATGCTAGCATAAAGTTGGTAATAAATATTCCCGCAAAACAAGTATAAATACCTTTTAAGATCTGGATTTGCAAAAATCTTTTAATTTGGAAACTACCTTAGAGAATTCGGCATACCAAACTGTACAATTTTCTATTCTATTTCCCTCCCACGTCGTATTTATTATATATATATATATATATATTGATTGTAATTCTATGCACCCATTGTCTTTCACCACTATCCAATGTCAAAACGCATGTTTTTTTATTATTATTATTCTTTCTTATGTTTTTGGCTTTGATTTTCCGAGTATCCTCACGTGATTGTGCGAGGAAGTCGAAATTTCATACGTTTGCTCTAATCTACACCGTTCATATGCTGGTTTAGTTCCAACTAGTGTTGCAGGAAGATATTCGATTTTAAGCACCGACTGCCTGCCCACCTTTGGTGTCGTTGGAAAAAAGGCAGGAATAAATGGCTGCTGATTCAACGGCAGTCCCTTCCGTTTACTAATAATAATTCGGCACGCAATTAGGTTTAACAATTTGCCACAATAATGGAACGGTGGATCGTCACATATCACCTACTTATTTACCTTCCAATTTAAGGCCATCCTCGGGTGGGTCTACAGAATACAGATGTGGCATGGGAATGGAACATTTATTTTTGTCCCATGCACGCACGTATGGTTCTGCTAATAAGTTTGTCAATCCAACCGTAGAGATAGTACTTAAGCTAACCATTCAATGATCCAGACCTTACATTTAAATGGCTTTTGCTCTGTTTATGAGATTTTCTTCTTCTTTTTCTTTTTTTAAAAAAGAAATAAGAATTCCCCCAGAATTATCTTCTTCTTTTTCTTCTTTTAAAAAAGAAATAAGAATTCCCCCATAATTATTATCTATTGCATTTTTATCACATCTAATATGATATAACATTTTAACTATTAAATAAATTTATTTTTTTCTCATTACTAATTACTATCTTGATCTTTGAAACTTATTCGTTTTATATTTATTCACTTTATTATTATTGGTCAACATGTTTCATCACTTCCAGGATTTTTCTTCTTAAGATTTTACATTTTTGTTCTCTTTTATACTTCTTTTCTCTATTTCTCAAACAGGCATAAAAGGAAATAGTGAATAAATAAGAAAAAAATAAAAAATTTCAGAGGAAAAAAATGCATGAAGTAAAATACAATAACTATGTGAAAAAAGATATAATAGAATTGCTAAAGAGAACTATACGCTAAGTCTGATACGTGAATGTTTTTTTAAAATACGATACACACCCCAAAGTAGGCTTGATTGGAGGTATCCACAAACACAAACACTGACTCTAAATTAATAAGAATTAGATTTCTTCTATCCTACCTTACCTTTTGTGGTCCAATTTATTGATTGATGTACCTGAGGATTGGATTGTAGATGGAATGTGGGTCCACCTGCCAACTTAAAAGAGTTCGGTTGTTACTGACAAACGCAGTAAATTGGTCCGACGTACGAAGAACTATTAAAACATTTGGGTACAACTATTTAAAAACATGGAGAAACACAATAATGGAACTAATTTAGACTATTTAGGACACTTGCCAAGCATCCATGCACAGTGCCAGGCCTAGGCCTCACCATAAAGCATGCTCTAGTGAAATTTAAAAAAAAAGTGGTCGATCGTCCCACAGCTGAGCCTTAGACATCAAGATAGATTGGCAATCTAGCCACGATTTGACTCCTATATATGAGCGAATCATTCCTAATGTAGAGATTAGCCTGATTTTAAAAGAGCGGGCTGTCAATGTGAGGCGGAGTGCTGTTGGCTTGATATGATTGTGCTGCATAACTACTGTTGACAGGACAATTAACTCACTCTTATATTTTCTTAAATGACCAGTTTGGTCCAATAAATTGGCCCCAAAAGGGAAAAAAGAAAGGATAATAATGCGCCGCACAAATGATCTTGCATGAAGGTGAAGAAAATTCAAGACGAGCAACTGTTGCACATATTGCTTGGATGAGACCATTCTGGTGAGATTGGGGGGTGTGTTTGGGCCAGGTCATTTGATTTAATATTTACCTATATTTATTAATTTTTATTTTTAATAAAAATTTTATATAATTTTTTTATTATATTTATTTTATGATTGACATTATTTTTTATTTCACTGACAAAAAACGGGAAGAGTTTTGTGGGAGTTTAAATAAGAGTTCCCTATAAAAAAAAAAGAAAAAAAAAAGAAACAAAAGGAAGGTGTGGAATCAAATCATAAATGAATAGTTTAGTTAAAGCTAATGCGGCAGAGACACACATCCCTCAGTGATGGGTGGTTTCATTCCCTTGTCTTAAGCAAGGTGGACAACTTGCCATCAAAATAACACCCCCACTTCTATTTTATTACATAACTAACCTCCGGCAGCCAAATCCTTCTTCCTTTTCCACCTCCAGCGCCCCCTTCTTAATTAGTTTAATTGGCGAATAAGTGTGAACAGTGATCTTAGAATGGTCTTGAGTTCTAATGCTCCTCCCCACAATGGTCTCTTTGATTAGTCTAATCAGTTGATCTGGACCATCCACCTGGTTCAGATGCTTTTGATGGGCCAGGGTTATTTTAATGACCTGCGTTTGGGATAGAGGAGTCCATCCGTTTAGCCACGGATGTGATGGATATGGTTTCTTCATAAAAGAGATTCTTGGCAAGTATAAGCAATTTCCACTGGGTCCCAATATATAGATGGCTGGAGTTGTTTATTGGGGGCTCACTTTTGGATGAGAAATGCTTATGCCAACCCACTGCCGTCCCACCAATTGACAACTAGCAGTCTTTTTTTTTTTTTTTTTTATGTGTGTGTGCAATCCAACCCATCCGATGAGTTGGTTCGAAGATTAGAAATGTTAGTATTCCAATCGACTCCACACCATGGACACTGTTGGATGCTGCATTCACTATCCAAGCTGTTGGACGTGAGCATTCTCCCACTGTAACAAATGATCTCAACCATCCATCTTTATTGTGCGTTCAGTCAGTGGTTGCAAATGTGGAATTCGAT
>JAYJMB010017517.1:2002-43691 GCA_036873735.1 Pouteria campechiana
TCTACACCTTTTATCCATCAATTGAGTATATACCTGTATTTTTTAAATATTAATAAATATATATTTATAAATTTAAAAAAAGAATTTATAGTTACACTAATTTCGTTTTTGATCATCATGGCAGATAATTTATAAATTTTATAAATTTATATGCGTATTTGCTAACAATTAAAAGAGTGGGTGTATGCTCAATTGCAAATAAAAAAGCAGAGATATATCCGCAAATATTCAAAAAAGAAAAAAAAAGTTGACTCTCTTCTGCACACGTGGGAATGGGATCATTTGAGCCCTTGTTAAGCATCCCATTTCTATTTACATCCATCCGGGCCGTTGAAATGCTTGCATCTTCCATGGAGAGACAGCAATGGGTAAGATTAACGGTTCGGATCTAGCATGCCAATGCGACCTAATACCCGAGATAGACTGCAGCGTTACCGTACATTCGGATGCATTTGAATAGATCGGGTCCGCCAGCGTATCGTCAGTTTTCACGTGCAATTAGGGCCGTACAAGTGGTCCAATTTACGCGCATTGGTCAAACTAAAAATATCCTGAGCGCCCCCCGGCGTTTTTTTGCATTAATAAAACCCCAACATGGTGGTTACTTCTCTACATCTGTCTCCATGAAATCAACGGTCCTCCGCGCGAGTACGGAAACCCAAACCCCACCCGCAGAAGCAAACCTCGGCTGTCGGCCCCACACGCCACATCAAGGCCATCCACCAGGAGCGTTTCATGCAGTAGATGATCTTCAAGGGGTAATTTCTCTGCAAATAGCGACTATCAATAGCTGGAGGCCATCTTTTTCCTGGATGACGGGATATCTGCATCTGGGCTTGCTTGATGGATTCGCAGCGAGATGCGTGTGGACTGGGGGGTGGCGCGATTGATGGTAACTTTCTTAGTGGCTACTCACCTGCTGAAGCTCTGAAAAATGGAGGAGGCACACATGCTGTGCAAGTATATGGTAAATAAAACGTGGGTTTTACTTTCGTAAGCCGACTTGTGCGGTTTTTTTTTTAACGGGAAAATGGTAGTGTACGAAGGAACGATAGAAACAGACACACAGCAGCATTCAGATGGCATCGACGCAACAAGCTTCGCTGTATCAGATTTGGGTGCTCCGCAATCAATCAGCACAGCCCATTGGATGGGCTTTTGTTTTTTTCCTTGTGAGGTCTTATTATTCTATCATCTGTACACAGCTAGAAAGAAGGCTGTTGCAAATCCAAACAAACGCATGCCTCTTTTTTTTTTTTTTTTTTTCAGGCCGAAAGGAGAGATGGCCCACTCCACCATTCCATCCTCATTTTCAAAATAGTTGGTGGGGGGTTTGCAGCGTGTCCCAACGCCTGCCTGAGAATGGACGGCCAGGATGAAATCGCGTTGGGGCCCACGCCAAGTGGATAGGATAAAAATGGGGTGTGGAGGATTTGGTACTCGGGCTGGGGGTTCATGCACGGGCTTTGGAGAAAGGTCATAATCAGAGGCGCCCCCATAAATGGCGGGCTCAGGTGGCCATGCAATGGACAGCGTTGGTCAGAAGACGCGTCCACGTTAAAGAAATACTGGTAGGGCGCCTATGGTTTCAACTAACTGGAACTAATATCCCGTCGCTGTCAATGCGTATTGCACATCTAATCATGTAAGTAGGATGAAAGTTATATATATATAAAATAAGCCACTTGATTCTGCATGCATAATCAAGATATATAAATAAGAAATGGGAGTTAACTCCAAAAGAAGGGTAAGCTTGATATGAGATGGGATGTATTAGTCAAACTGAAAGATGGTTTTCAAATGGCTTTTCCAGCTAAGCAAGTGCGGATGATTTGATTAGGACCTAAAACCATGCCACCCACCGCAGTTGATTTTACGTTGTCCACGCTTCAACGGCGTTTGAGTTCTTCTGCTTGGCATTTATGCTCATTAATTCCCCAATGCCTACCAAAAAATGGATATTCGGCTCCAGACAGTGGTCCACTTGCAACTTTTTTTTTTATTAATTACTTGGGCCTAGAATCTATGGTTGTAAAAATAGCGGCCAATCGGTTGTCTCGTCCATTTGCTGAACATGTCCAATAATTCAATCCCCAGCTAGATTCATAACCCATGATCGTAGGTATGAGGAGCTTGATGATTAAAGCTTTCATGATTGCTGAAACCTTATCCCTGGCGCCAGCCACGCGAATCCTGAAATCACTATTACGCGCTATCATCTACTATTTCTCCCACAATTCCTGGGCGCTGTTGAAGTCTTTGTTCGCTACTAATGCCAACGTCCTTTTCAATCTTCCCTTATCCTCTTTGGCTTGAATCAATCTTCTTTATACTCTTTTAAGTCTTTTATTCTCTGTGCCCGTCAAATATTTGCGAGCCATGAACTGGATCAGACTCAAATGTGACAGCAAACCCCGTTGAACGCTTGGGTTCATTCCAGTCGTTCATCCTCAGTCAAGATTCTGGAGAGAGATGATTGCCTCTGGACCACCCAAAAGGCCAACGAAATGAAGAAAGAGCGAAAAAGAACCCCCACCAACGGCATAGGCCTGTTTTCTGAAATTAGCATGATGACCCTTCCAACTGATTTAAGCACAGCACTGGTTAGAAGCATTAGACCAATGAAAATATTGCACGGATACAAATGCACATACCATGCAATCAATTTTACAATTGCTTACACTATTCTTTGCTCCAAGCAAAGACCTTATTCGTACAAAAAACAAGTGGGCAGAAAAAACTTCCGCCCTGCCAAAGCACTCAATTTACAAGGGTGCTGCCTGGATGGTGTTGGAGGAAGGAGGTCTCTTTAGGATAAAGGCCAATGATTCTTTGAGGCAGTCAAACATGTATCGGAAGTCCTGTCTCCAAGACCATGAAGGGTCATTAAGAGCTCTGACTGAGTTCAGGCAGACCAGAAGCGTCCCACCTTCATGTAAAAGGACCTGCAGCATTCAAGGAAAAACATTTAAGTTGGAATCCAAAACGTTTCAATAACTGAACTCTTCTTCAAAGTGAGACTTTTTATCCTCGAAATTATATGACATTTTCATCAAGGTTTTCTTGATTATGTGTTTCAAGATAAGAAATAATCCAAGGCCCGATAACTTATTTAGGGATATGATCAAAGATGAAAGTGGAATGTCATGCTGGGTTCAAAGAATTAGTTAGAACGATGGTTAGATGATGATGACAATGATGCTTGCCTGGACTGCAGATCAGTCACATTGTCAAGAAACAAACACAAAATAGTACTTCCTCACAGGGTTATAGTGTGGTCACATGGCTCTCCTCAAAAATATGCAGGACTGATTGCATACTGAGAAGTTTGGAATGCGAGATTCTCTGGTTGTAAAGCCTCGGGTAGAGAACCTTAATAAAGTCAAAAAATTCTTCATGAAGTTGGATGCCTTTTTTTCAACTGTGCATAGAGAATCATCCTTGGTATTATACGCTTCAGTGCCACAACGGAAAAATTCCTACGTGGTGAAATATAGCATGCGTGTCTTTCAATGACATACAAGTCTGCAAAATGGTGCAGTGTGCTGGTGGGCAGTGAAGGCCTTTCAATATGGATTTTACTTATGATGCATGGGAATGGCTAAAAGATGGCAAGGCACTAAAGCAATGAGGTTAAAACAATCATACCGTCAACCACAGGGGCAAGAAACCAAGGACAGAAGGAAGAGAAGCAAAAACAATGCAAGATAATGCTAGCGCCACACTTTGCTTCACCTGAAAGCATATTGAAATTGAAACCAATCACATGCACATTCACAGTAGATGGCTAGATGAAAAGGGAATAAGCAACATCAGTACCAGGGAAATAGTTTGACGGGCCTTGGCAATGCAAAATGGCACACCAGAAATACTGTCCTGCAGTAACAGAACATCTGCAACAGCAATTGCAGTTGCACTAGCACGCCGTGCAAGCACAATGCCAACAGTAGCAGCAGCAAGTGCTGGTGCATCATTAATACCATCCCCTACCATTATCAAACCTCCACCTGAAAATACCAAAAAGAGAAAAAGAAAAGTGGTTCAACTGATAGTATTTTTCAAATGTTGGGTTATTTACAGAGCATGCAGTTTACAAAACGTGACAGCAGAAATTTAGAACTCAGGACTTGCCGGTCATATGTGAAAGCAGAATAACATCCGGCAAAGACCTGATGATCATCCTATATATGATGCGAAAGGAGAAGAGATTCAAACTATAGAATATATCCGCTAAATAAATAACTTTACCCGATTTGACGTTAGATGATTCCATCTAGATTAGCAGAACCATACACGTAAAAGAAAAATAAGCATGCTATAGAATCTATAAAAAAAAGGTTACTTGTTTGGACTTAATACTGATACACATTTGTAAAGCATACCCCAAAGCAATATCTAAGCATGCATAACCACTGCAACATTCTTAGCATGTTTGCTAGCAGTTGGAAAAATCAGCGGCACATAGGAAAGTGAATTTTATTGTCAATCCAAAGTCAAAGATAGAGAGAGAACATGTGCTGCTAAATAGGGGACTGCTGACCTGCTTTGTGATATGTATGAGTATGGATGCTAATCAAATGCCCCCATATTCCTCATCCAAGGATGCAACACATTAGATAAATACATAATTCAATTAGGGTGACGAACTTCAATAGCATTACCATTTGAAAATATAAAATGATTTCAATAACATATGTCAAAAGGCTAATTGAACTCTGCTTTAGAAGTTTCAAAACTCCAACCGCTGGTCCCCAGCCTGGATAAAGGAGGGTTGGCAACTGACGTCAATATTTTTACCACATGTTTAATACCTTGGATTCTGAAGTGAGAATCTGAGTTAAAATAAATGTAGCTAAAATGAAGATGTTGAGATGAATGAATGATAAAACAAGAAAAGATAAAATTAGATATAAATTAATAAAAAATTAAACCAAAAGTTAGAACCAATAGGTAATGAATGAGAGAAAGTAGACCTATGTGGCTTGGTCATATAAAATAGAGACAAAAGACTGCACCAGTTGAGAGGAATGAATTTATCTAAATAGAAGGCAATAAGAGAACTAAAGAAAAGCCAAAAAATACATGGCCAAAACTCATTAGGAAAGGTATGAAAATCCTTGGGTTTACAAAAGACATAACTTAAAATTACCAAGAGTAGTGTAATGAGATCCATGTAGCTGATCTCACTTAGATTAGAAAACAAGTTATGATGATGACATCAAAAGACTAATTGAAGCAAGATGCTAGAAGGATATGTAATGAGAAAACATAATCAGTACCAGCAAATTTGGGCATCGTCAACTTCTAATGAATTACAAATTATAAAAGATCCACATTCCTTAACAGCATGAACTATGAAGTGCATCAATAACTGAAAAAAGACCAAGACAAAGCTGGTCACCAATTGTGTCATAATCATTAATCAGAGTCTCACCATTATCCCTAGAGATATTTTTCACTTGGTTGAGCTTATCTTCAGGCTTCAAGTTATAGTAGACTTCACCAATACCCACTGCGTTTGCAACTCTCAGTGCACTTGATTTATGGTCACCAGTTAACATCATTACACGTAGCTTTGCTTGATCTCTCAATGCAGTTATGACATCAATAATGCCAGGTCGAGGCTTATCTTCAAAATGAAATAGTGTTACCTGTGGCAAAACAGTTTATCATTCATGGAATGTGGCATATATCAATTCAATTATACTGCACATGCATGTATGCACGTATGTGGAACATAATTTGTTGCACACGGGAGAGAGAGGGAGGGAGGGAGAGAGAGAGAGCATTGGATCAGCTATTAATTTCATCATCGTCTTCCTCAAAATAATTAGGGCCAATTGTCTTGGAACATAATTTGTGACCCAAATTAGATGTCTGAAAGTATTGATCATTACAAGCAATCATTATGAATAGCAATATTAATTACAAGCACATATGGATATAGAATAGAAATATTGATTTGCGCAAAATATAAAAGAGCAAGACTGCCATGGTCTCATTTAGACTATGCAGCATGTGAAAAGCTCCTGGTAGACGAGGTGTACTGCTCTATAATCCCCTCAACCTATCATAAAATGATGTGTGATATTATCCAGTCATACAACTACAGAATAAGGGAGAAGTCTATTTCAAAATCGACTAGGAGGAAGTGAAAGCAGAACTCAGAATGGTGATTAGAAGTGGCAGTTTCAACTGGAAGAAGGTTCAGGGCCAAAAGGACTGGACCTCCTATACTTGGTGTTCACAAGACAGACTGGACATTATCCACAGGCATTCTCATGCATTGTCAACCAAGCAGTAGCTCCATCTCAAAGAGTGCATGAACATTCTTCCTTAAAAAGGATTAATAATCCTACACACGATCTACCTTCATTCAATGGCGATCCTGCACATTCTTTTTCTTCACTTCCTTTCACTTTTTTTATGCCCATCTAGAACAAATACCAGGACCTACAAGCCAATTTTAATTCTCAGACTAAACATTGATGATTTCTTGTTTCTAGGGGATTAAAAAACTGGCATTTATGAAATCATAAAGAAAACTAATTGAGCTACCAGGAACTGTTGCAATTATTAAAACTATGCAGAGCAATCATTCTAACTCAAAAATAACAAAAGCTACAGTTTAATATTACACTATATAACAGACAACGCCAGCATTTGGTTTAAAACAAAAACAAAATAAAAGCAAGTGATTTTGAGGAGCAATGCTCACAATTTGCTAGTGATTTTGAGGGAATTCAACATGATAATCATGAATAAAGAAATGCAATCATGCGGTTTGCATCAACAGATAAGTGGTCTAGAACATAAGAAAGACTTAAAATACATCTAGTAAAAATGTTTAAAGAGGCTGTACCTTTTTATTGACAGCCAGAGCTGCATGAACAAAATCTTTGCCATATACAGATGTGCTGACAGCTTCCTTTATCTTTTTTGACTCAGCCTCAGATTTACTCAGTGAGGCAATGTAATCCACAGAACCAATTGATGCTTTCAGCAACTCCCCTCGCTTATATCCTGATGACTATGGGATAGTAAAATCAAGGTAGTACTCATGTGAGCCTATGTGCAGATGAAAATCTAAATTGGGAGCCTAATTTAAAAATCCCTAATGAGGGGTAAAAGAAAAAGAAGAAGAAGAAGAAGAAGCAAAAGCTGATGCAAGCGGAAATTGAGTTGGGTCTTCCAAAACATTTAACAGACTATTCTGTCAAAAAATCTGGTTGGGAACTGGCTGCCACTATAAAACATTTGTACTATGGGTTCGCAGTTTGCTAAAATTGAGTCATATAATGTAAGTGGGTACATGTAAGAGGAATTTGAAGTTGGCAATTGCCATTGTAAGCCTATAAGAAGGGTACCTCAATGCCTGTCAATGTTGCAAAGAGACCCATGCCAGGAAGGCTTTCAAAGCTTTCAACAGAAACATATGGGAGGTCTTTCCCTATACTGTGATCCACAACAGCTCTGCATTGCAAAATAATAATCAGGAATAGGTCCAGACTTCAGAGTGAATAAAAATAAGTGTAACATCAAACCCCTTCCGCATACCTTCCAATAGGGTGAGTAGTCCCTTTCTCCATGGCAGCTGCCACAGCAAGAGCTTCCTTTTCACAGTTAGGAACGCAACAAGCTGAAACTCTTGAATTTGCATCTGTCCAGTGTCCATGAATTGGCTCAATTGCTTTGCACATCAGCTCCCCAGTTGTCAATGTTCCTGTTTTATCAAATGCAATGGTGTGACAAGATGCTAAAGCATCTAATACATGACCTCCCTTCAGCAGTATTCCCTGCAAGGACAAGAAAAGTAATAATGAATAAAGGGAGAAAATTGCAAAGCCACTATTTAACAAGAGAAGTACCATCTACACATAGGAAGGCAATAACTTTACAATGAAAGGGAATTCCCAAACATGACATACAACATATCAGATCAAACAAATCAATTGCATTATTTCCTTTTCAAAAGACAAGAAAAAATATGTTATGCTAGAAAATAAATTTGTTATATAAAGGGTAATGATTAAGTAGAGCCTTTCCACCAAAATCTTGGGGAACATTTGCATTTTGGATCAACCACAAATAATTAGATGAAATCAAATTCCAACCATAATACTAAGCACCACTTAGTTACCTAGCATCCTAAAGATCGGGTGGACAACAAAATTAGAATTATCTGAGACTGAACATATATTATTCAAAATTTTATATTTACTTATAGGACCCACAAGCATGCAATCACACAAACACGCCTTTAAAAGTCTTTCTCGCAGATGGATGCATGTTTCTATAAAATTTTATAACATTCCGACATTCTTGTAGATCAATCTAAATGATTTTTATATTTTACACAATTTTATAATTTTTGAATAATGTGGCCCATAGGCCTTTAATTGGAATGATTTCAAGTATTTTAGCGAAATGGATAGTACTAATAAGCATGATGGTCAGATTAGATTTCCTTGGTGCAAAATAAACAAAACAAAAGGTTCTGCAAAGATTTTGGTTGGATGCCTCTACTAACTCACTATCCTCATGTAAATATAACCGAATTATTGAACAGTGAATATTTGCAGAGTGCAGCCCTCATGAATCAACCTACTTATACTATAGGAATGAAATGTTGAGGTCCGCTAAAGCTATGTTTCAGAATGGGGAAACAAGGTGAAAAAGTTTTCCACCCCCTTTTCCAAATCTTTTAAGTTAATATCTTATCTTAACAACTTAACCACCTTATGTTTCCTTATTATTACCTATATTTAAATTATTATGTCTATTTTTTCATTCAAAAAGCCTACTTATTTTATTTTTATTCACTTTATTTCTAATCATTACCCCCTATCACATCATTCCCTATCTTCTTTTCTTCCATTTTTCATATTCCTTTTTCCTACCTCTTTTTCACTTCTTTTCCCATTCCCAAACAGACCTAAAATATTAGCATGTTCAGTTTCATAGGAAAACTAACCAATGAAGCAAACAACAATCAATGCAAACTACAATGATTCATTTAACATGATGAAACCAACATATTGGGATAAATTAGGCACTAGGATATATGGACATGTTGATAGCAATGTCATGGAACCACAATTCTTCTCCCCACCCCCATCGGCATTGATAGAATTATTGGGGTACACAGAATAGCAAGTGTTCATCCTGGTTTAATTTATTTATTTTTCTGAATGATAAGGAGCTCAACTCGGCATTTGCTTTATTGATATTATCTCCAAAAATATGTTTTTAGGAGGTGGCCAATAAATCATCTTATAGGAAACTGACATTGTCATTGATAATATCTTTGATATTCTCAATATTATCTCCACTTTGTCAATATTGATAATATTATCTCAAACTTATCAATAATATTAGAGATATTATTTCTAATATCAATATTAAATACTAAATTTGTTGGAGTTGCATGTATAGGTCTCTTATGTATTTCTATTTGTTATTAAATGTTAATATTTAAAGAAATATTTTTAGCTTAAATGTAGATTCATGTTTATCTTAATTTATTATGGAGTTTTACTATTTTTTTTTTAAAAAAATATTTTTAACCTTTTTATTTTCTAAGACCACTGATATATTCTTAATTATCAACAAAGTGAACACCAGTTCAACTAGCAGTTAACTCTGAGGCACTTGCAGAAATCCATCTACACTTGTTGAATTAGCAAGGAGGATGCTTGGTCATCATATTGAAGCAGGAGCATACATTTCACAATAAAAGAAACTTATGGTGGTATCATTCTATACATTCTTAGTTCATGAAGCCAACAAAAGTGCACATCCTATAGTAACAAAAAGGCATGGGAAAACAGAAATTCAGGAAACTAGAACATTTACACAAACATAGTGTACTCATGAACTGAGGGAAACACAGCACATTAATGGTAATTCTCTGTCAACTTGGGGCAAGAAATTAGTAACAAAAAGACACTTTTCTACTGAAACTTACATGTAACTATTTGACATGGTATTGATGATAAATACCTTACTTGCACAAGCACTTATTGCAGTAGCATATGCCAAAGGAGCAACAGCCAGTGCACATGGTGATGCTGCCACCATAAGCCCCAATGCCCGGTAAATTGATCCTCGAGCAACTACATAAATAAACATATGAAAACATGATTTAAACATCAAATGAAGTCTACAGAACCAATTGTTGATCATTGAAATCATTGACGGCTTTTACACACATAAGAAAGACATACTCTGCCATATAACTTCAAGTTTAAAACTAAGAATCCTCAAGAAAGGGGTGACACTGATATATAGCCTCTTGAGCAGATATAAATAGATAATTCTGAATATCTATGATCTACCTGGCCTTGGTCTACAAAATATACAACTTCCCTAAATTGTTCCCTACAAGGAAAATGGGTCCACATTGGAGGAAGCAGCAGAGAAAATCTATTGCAGACAACTCTCCACCAACATTTTGAGAATTGGGCTGAACCAGCTGGTTCAAACCAGTACAACCAGAAAGAGTTCTTGGCCAGTGTTGCTTGCTGTAAGGATTTACTTAATGGTAGAAAAAGGATGAACTGCTTATAACAAATGGATCAAATAAAAAAAAAATCAACACAGTAAGTTGTGATTCTAGCTTAATGGGACAAGATAGGAATTTAACCCCAAGATCAATCAAGGGCTCCAACCAATTCAGACATATTTTGCATCATAATTTTGTATCAAATTGTTTATCATAAATAATCACAACTGGTGCAAACTAGTTTGAACCAGCAGCTCAACGACTAATTCAAGGTAGTTTAAACCAGTAGGTTCAACCAGTTCAAACTGAACCTCTCAATTAACTGATTCAACCAACATTTTAATTTTAAAAACACTGCTTTACACTAACCAGACCAAATTTTAGCACAAATTAAATCATCATCATCATAAGCTGTTTCCCACCCAAGTGATGTCAGTTGCATGAATCTTCTTGCACCATTGAGGTGACAATAAAATATTGGCAATAATAATATCATAAAAACAACTCATCCAAGCATAACGGTCAAGTTTTTACAAAGCAACATACATAGCAGAGGCCAGCAAGAAACTTGCATGATACAGATGATCAAACCAGTAAACAAATTTACAGGAAGCCTTAATCCTACAAGCATAAGTAGCTATGATGAAATATGGATACCTGAGGAGCCAATAAAGGGCCACTTAAAAACAAATGGTCCAACGAGGGCAACAGCAAGAGAGAGAACTACAACAGCCTGGCTATAGCGCTCTCCAAATTCATCTAGCCACCGCTGAAGCTTTGGCTTATTTAGGTGTGCTTCTTCTGTCAATTGAACAATCCTGCTCAATGTGGAATTTTTCCATGTATTGGTTGCCTGAACCAAAATCAAAATCATATAAGAAAACTATGAAGGTTAATAAAATTGCATTACACAACACCAAGTACTAGGTGTAATGAAAACAACATAACAGAAGAAGCAGTTGAATATGTTCATAAAATACCAATTGGATTAACCAGTCTCTTCAACATGTGGTTTTCTAAATTCACTTATAAAAATAAAAACAGAAGAAACAAACACGTTGTCATTATCATCAACCACGTCTTATCCCAACTGACAGGGAAAAGTTGACTCATATGGTTCCGCTATTCTACTCCGTCAAGAAACAAGTTAAATATGTGAAAATGAATAATCAATAATATTGTGCCGTTAACTGCATTTATAGCATAGGTATTAAAGAGTTTGCCATATTGCAGAATTAAAAAACATGACTACATGAGGAAGAGAATCGACATGATCATCATCATAAACTATTTTCCCACCTAAGTGGGTCAGCTACCTAGATCCTGTTGCACTACTCCTGTTGATCTTGGGTTATATCTTTGACTTCTATCCATTTATGTTTCAACCTTCCTCTAGTTCTCTTATTGCCTTCTATTTGGATACATTCATTCAACCTAACTAGCGCAGTTTTTAGTCTATGTTTCACATGACTAAACCACCTAAGTCTACTTTCCCTCATTTTAATACCTACTAGTTCTACCTTTAGGTTACCTCATATTATTTCATTTCTAATTTTATCTTTTCTTGTTTTATCGCTCATGAACAACTAACAGTTGTAGTCGCCACTAAAATAATGTCAGTGGTTAATAAGCATGAATGTTTGTGCAGCTGATCAACATGTGCACCTGACTAGCTTAGACAAGAGTCATTGGCTGCCTAATAAAGCAAATAAAAAATTCAACCATAGAAATAATAAGGGAATAACTAAGATAATAAAATAACAAAACAGCCATCTTAAAATTATGAATTTCACATATAATGCCATCTAGTACACATGCTCTATATCCTTCAAGAAAAGTACATGTTTGTTCCAGCTAATGTCCCATGCTTAACATCTAATGTTCATAAAAGAGAAGGCTGCATGTTGTGTTTAAGTTAAAAAATTCTGCATACACTAAGAATCTAATCAAATACTAGCAGGAGGCATTGACATAATAACAAATATATCCATGTTTGAACATTAATATTAGCAACCAGAGATCATGATGGAAAATTTAATTCTATTAAACATTATGGGTCAACATGAAAAGAAAACGCACTTTGACTATCATCATTCCATCCAAGTTCCTTGCACCACCTGGAATCCTGTCACCAACTTCTCTCACTAGTGGCTTGGCTTCCCCAGTTAGGTGCTCAATGGTGATTGTAGATCTTCCCTGAAAAACTTCACCATCTACTGGCACCCCCTGAGAAAACAACACCTTTCAATGTGAATATACAACACCTTTCAATGTGAATATGCAATTTAAAACATAAAAAAAAGGATTAGAAGACCTTAAAAGTATAAAAGAACTGCAGCTCGTCATTAACCAGAAATGAGCATTGAAAGGAAACACTGTATCTCACTAACCATGGCAAAATTACAGTTAATAAAATGAACAACAAAATAGAAATGATAATCCATGCAATTCAAATATAATTTGCAAACACAGTGGTCAAATAGGGGGTTCTCCAATTTCCAGTAATCTTCTAGTTCATTCAACCAGAAACTTGAGGAAACTATAGAACTTTGGAGGGATGAACATAGGAAATGCTGTATAGACTGCAGAGAATACAGTGGAAATCTTGGTCTGTCATATTCAGCACCGACAAAAAAAGAGAAAAAAAACTGTGTACAGCAGCTAATAGCTGATGAAAATGTGTAATAACTGCATATCCAAATCATGGCACATTGTCCAATCAAATGTGCCACCTGAGAGCAGGACCATACAACTTTTCTGGGACAGACAGATAAAAAATGTATCTTCTCTTGTGAATAACAAATGATGGTTTCAAGAATGCAACCAAAGAAGTACCATCAAGGCAACTTCCTTTGGCAATTTGACTTCTTGAATATTTCTAAGACAGAAACATGCCAAATTTATTTGTCAGACTGCACAGCTCTTCAAAATGCTCATCCATCAGAACAAATCTTTGGATGAACCTTCCGACATAACAACCCTAAGGTGACCATTTGAATTTCTCAGTATGAGTGATCCACTTCCTCAACAATCTCATCATAGCCTATAGGGCAGGCCCATTTGGGGCTCCATAGAAGCAGTAAATGCCATCATCAAGTCACAACTATGGCGCCTGCAGTTACACAGTACTGGGATGCAGTGAATCAGTGATCTGTCGTGACGCAAAGCTCATTTACCACTTCCAATACATGATCAACCTGTGCAACATTGCAGTCAATCCTGAAGATTACCTCTTTCCCATTCAAACATACAAAGCTTAAAAACTTAGCTGGATTTTATCAACTCCTTTTCTGAGGATCAAAAGACAAATTATAATGGGTTTCCAAGAAACAATATAACGTTGATGTTCTTCAGATAAGCAAAAAACAAAAGACAAAGCAGGTCATTTTGAAAAATACAGAATATGCAAAAGAAAATAATCATTATTTAATCTATTGGTTCTCTTGTTAATAAATTTACATGCAGGGGCCTTAATCCATCAATCCATGCTTGATTGCAATTGATTAATGCCTAGTTTATGATTTCATTAATTTTGGCTCGCAGTTCGGAAACTCTACATAGTTTTTGATTTGGGCTTCCTGCCATGCTGTGCAAGGCTGCAACTAGAGTTGCCAAACATTTACCACAGCTTCTTGCAGGCAGGAAGCTGCTTACTGTTCACAAGAGGCCAAATTGTTAGCACTGAAGGATCAAAAAATGCCAGAAAAGTAAGATTGACATTGGCTAATGGAATTTTCGTCTCCTCTTCACCTGTTCTTCTTTCTCATTTCTACATTATCTTAAGTAAGCAATCTAGAGTAAATTCGTCCAGCACAGACCTCACCAGCTTTGACCAAGATGTAAGATCCCACTTCCAAATCATTAACTGGAACTTTTCTGTACGACAGCGATGAAAAATTGGGCTGCCTGTTATCATTTCCTTCCAGTACAAGTGCGAAGTCAGGATTATTATCCTTCAACTCCTTGACGTCAATCATTGACCGGCTTGTGAAATATTCTTCAGCTGCAAGCCAGTACTTAGGCATGTTAGAGTGTCTAGGAAAAAATGTTTAACCTCTTGAAAGTATCTTTCCTAAGTTCTGATTTTTGGATATTTACCAATATGGGCTAGATTAAACATCGCAAGAAGCAAGCCTCCTTCCAGGGAATTTCCCATGAAGACAGATGCAAAAGCTGCTAGAGCCATAAGCACATGGATATTTACCTTTCCAGCAGCAATATCCATAGCAGCATCAAGAGCTGCAGATACCTGAATATGAAATAGGAAATGATTTAGAAATATGTATATAACCACTTTCAAGCAAAGATACTTTCCTAGTAAAAGCATCATTTCTGTTTTGTTCTAAAAGCTTAAGAAACAGGAGAATATACAAGCCTCTTCTTAAATCGATGACTAATCAGATAGAGAGGCTGTAACAGAAGCTCTGACACAACCATTTCCTTCCTACCAGCATGCCACGGGCATACAATGCATGCGATGAGGTGCACATATCATGACATTTGCATGAAATGAAAGCAGATGGATGGCAATATTCTGCACCTAATTCATCCAAAGATTAGCACGTATGGTACCACAAGCCTCTATCGCAAAATCCAATGCATTCATTATATATTAACTCTGAAAGTGAAAAACCAAACAGAATGGTAGGACATAACACAGGAAACCTAAGGATTCTAACACCAAATCCTCATGTGTCTTTAAACATTGACTTATAAACTTTGAACTATTGTAGTTAAAAATTACACAAAAATTAAAATAACGTTTCCATCCAAAAGCTAGCTTTATGGGCGATTATGATCTCCTATAGGTAGATTAGTAAAAAATCAAATCTTTTCAGATTTTAGATCTAAACATTCATTTTTCATTTTACAAGTTTTTGGCAAAGATAAAAAGGGTAAATAAATTTATGTTATATTCTATCTATAAAACTAAAACTTGTCATTTGAAAGATGTTAAATTTTATTATGAAAATAAGAAATTTTATCTTCAATTTCATTATAACCCCTATACCTTTAGCAATTGTCATTTGAAAATTGCTAAATTTTATTATGAAAAAAAGAAATTTTATCTTAAATTTCAGTATAACCCCTGTACCTTTAGATGAGTTGCTATCATCCATTTTGCCAAAAAAATAAAAATAAAAATAAACTAATGTTATTAAACAAACTCAGACTTTAAATAGTTGAATTTCAACTCCCACCATAATAAATTATAATCAACACTCTTCTTTGATCATCACATAAAAGCTTTTCACATTACATACCACAGTTAACTAGAAACTTAATTACATCTCCAAGGAGATAACTAGTCTCAGAACAGCACAGTCAATCAGTTTTTACCCAATATGAAAAGCTGGGTGATCAGCATTCGAATTCATTTGGCAGCCAGTACTTGGTTTCAGCATACCAGGGCACTTTCTGATTGGAACAGCCCATTTTCACGTCAGGTAATAGCCTGAAGCATCCCCACTGTTCAGCAGAATCGAGCATGCGACACATGTCGGAAGACCTAAAAGAGTCACACTATCACCATTTACTAATCATCTTCTGTAGTCCCTTTCCTCCTTGCTCTAATTTGTTCAATAAAAACTAATCGAAATAGACGTGGAAATTTCAACACAACAATCCCAGACATCGTATTCAAGACAACGCAAATTGGACAGTTTATGTTGCAACTTGCAAGATTAGAGCTTTGCTCTGCCACAGTTCAAAACATACACTTCTAGAAATAAAACCTCCAAAATCCAAAAGATCTCACATCTCTGTTAAACATACTGGAAAATTCGATATCTACATTAACAGCAAAGGAACAGCCAGAAGATCCGTACACCGACTAGGGGAAAGGCGACGGCAATGAAAGTATTCTGGAGAGGCTGGACGGACATCTTGGGAAGAAGATAGGGACAGGCAGCGGCAGCAAGAAGCAGAGCCGCAGAACAACAGCAAAGCAGCAAATGCTCCCGTAGGAAGTCCGCAAGCTCAGTCCACTTCGTCGCTCTCGCAAAGCTGAGCAACGCTTGCTGAGGTCCGGTCAGCTTCATAGAATGGCATTCATGGTCATGGTGGTGGTGGTGATGGTTGTGATTTTGGTGGGAGTGATTGTCTTCATGGGTGTGATGATGATGATGATAGTGATCGCCGTGAATCGACGTCCGTGATTGGAAAGAGCGCGGGTTGGGGCGGCGAGCGAAGGGCCGGCGGAGAAGGGCAGAGAGAGGGTTGGAGTGGAAGGAATTGAAGGAAAGAGACTTCGATTTTTCGCAACTGAAGGTACGGAAGTAGCTGCAGCTGCTGCTGCCGCCGATCGCAACTGCAAGCGCATCCATTTCGTGTTGCTGATAGCTGTTTATTGTGAGAGGAGCGAATGCAAATCGATCACCGGGAATGGTGGGAGAAGTGGGAAGACGGGAGTCCGAGATTTTGAGGGGGGGAGAGTGTACTGAGGTTTTCTGCCCAAGTCAGAGGCGGGCGCTTACACGTTTGCATCTGGGCTTCGGTCTCAAGATGTCGATCCATCGTCCACACCATGAGCTCATTCGCTTCAGGAAGATCGGGTAGAGCGCCTACAATACCTCCCAGCTGGAGCACCTCTTGACTGTTTGACACGTGGTTCCTTTATGGTTCCACTCCAATCGGTTCATTTCACGCCTTCAACGTTTCTCACGCCACTTCGGACAAAATAAATCTATATACTTTATTATTGTTTAATTTATAACCAGCTTCCCCTTCTGAATCTCTATCATGCAACATTGTGTTGCATTTTTTAACACGTTTTCCTTTCGTTACATTTACTATCTTTTGTTGCTGATCAAACACATTCAATTTTTAATTAATCAGCATGAAACACAACATAGGCATAAACATTTTAAATGCTTTATATTTTCGTGGAAAATGATTGTCTGCGTAAAAAATCAAAGATTAATATCTTGCCATTACGGTGGACTCTACTTATGTGAAACGGGACATAAAATTGAACCATTATGATGCGAGATAGAATACCACGTTTCATCTTATTATTGGTATCATATGTGAGTCTTTAGCGTGTTCGAATCTTTAATATTTGGTATTTGAAGTTGATAAGAGTTTTCTTTGGACATATTTTTAATGAGTTACTTGTACAGAGTTTTGACTAAATTTCATTAGTTATTGTATAACTTTATTGTTTGCAAGTATAGTATTGAGGTTTATTACGAAAATAACTGTTAAGTTAGTTAAGGATTTTAACTTTAACTTAAATCGATAAAAATGTTTTTAAAAAAGCAAATTTCTAATAAGAATAAAAAATATTATAAAATATAAATAGTTAGAAATAAAATATAAATTATAATAATTATAATAAAATAAAAATATGTTTAATTTATTAAAATAAAAAAGTAAATAAAAACAACACACTTATATCCCTGAAATCCAAAAAGAATATATATTTTTTAATTTTATAAAAATTATAAATTTATTTTTCTATTTTATTATAGTTATATTAGATTTATTTTATTTTTAACTATTTTTTAAAATTTTATTTTTTTTTTATTTAAAATCACATAGTTTCAAGAGTATTTTTGTTAATTTACTTCAGACTTAATATCATTAATTAACTTAAGAGTAATTTCCTAGTGAACTTTAATATTAAGAGCATTTATGTAAGACAAATTTAATTTAAAAGTTATGACACACTGGCAAAAAGCAAAGTTATATGATTATAAGTCTAATTTGGTAAAAATCTTACAGCATCTATAGAAGTAACTCTTTTTTTAATAGGCCTGTTGGGTAGTGAGAAACAATATGAGAGTTAGTTTGATGTGGTTTATAAAATTTTGATCCTTAGATGCATTAATTAAACCTTTAACTTGTTAATTTGCACATATTATTTTTAATATTGCCATTTACTTATTTAATATAATGACTTTATATTTTTCCCATGTGCATGATAGAGGTAAAATGATCGAATTAATGGATGAGATTCTAAACTGAAGGCTTAGAAAGGCCATGTAACATTTAAAAAAAAAACGGCTTTACATTCTATTAGAATAAAAAAATGATTGGATAGTTCATATACAACTATTTATCACACCGCGAGTAAAGTCTCACCTCTCGCCAAGCAGCGGCGTTGCTTTAAAGGCTCACCTGGCGGGCCTACGGTCCTATGTCCATTCACCAATTGGGCTATTGTCACTGGAGTCATGGTAAAAGCCCAATTTAGTGGGGAGTGAATCTGCTTGCTAGACAGTGGCAGCGCCGGGATGAATGGTTAAGAAAAAACAATACACTTCGAAGTTAATTTTTTGAAGTATTAAATATTTAAATAAAAAATATAAAACTTATAATTTCCAAAATCAAATAATAAAAAGCAAAAAAATAGAATCTAAATGGACTTAAATTTCTAACCCATTTTGGCACATTATATTTCTGATAATATTGTGATTTATTTCAATTTAATTATATTGATATTTTCAAACTGTCTCTCCAAAAGCATAAAATATTGATATTCCCCTCCTTGTTAAACCATTAAAAAATTATAAAAATTTCAGGCTTCATGGGAGATAGAAGTTTCCATGTTGCATAAACCATGATAAAATCCCCACCAACTCTAATATAAGCTTATTTAAACTTCTACACAATAGAATATCAACTGTGTTGAACAGCTTCTGAATATATATATATATATATATATATTTTTTTTTTTAATTTCCTTTTTTCTTTGGACAATTGCAAGTTAAAATCCCCGAATTTGATCGCATCAGAGCGATGAAAAATCATGTATACTTTATATATATACGTAAGATGTGTTCCAGAGCATATTTCACGCGATTTTGCTCAAAGGAATTGAAGAACGCCATGCTATTCTGCATGATATATTTACTGCACGCTACTTGTCTTCCTTCCAAGAACTGTTAAGACAGCTGAGAACAATACATGTAAACAATCGGCTCAAAGTAGATTTCTTATTCCTCAAGATGATACATCAGAGCATGAATAAAAGAATGAACTAGATCCCTCCACTCAGATACAAAACAAAAAACAAACTAACAGACTAAATAAAAATAAATAAATACACAAAACAGAATGCTGGTCGTGTCGAGTAAAATCGATTCTGGCCAAGGGAAAAGCCTGTAGGAGCAGATCAATGGCTCATTGTCTCTACTGACTCTCAGAGTCATACTCATGTCCCAGGCTCGGACCAGCAACCTTGATGCCTCCCAAGGGGTAGCCATTCGTGGTGGAATGACCGCCGCCTCCAGCGCTTGGACCCGAGTTCTTGATTCCTCCAAGAGCGTGACCATCGGTGAACTTATGGCCACCCCCACCCGGACTCGGACCTTCCTTGATTCCTCCAAGATTTTGGGCATTTATGAACTGATGGCCGCCCCCACCTGGGCTCGGACCTTCCTTGATTCCTCCAAGATTTTGGGCATTTATGAACTGATGGCCGCCCCCACCTGGGCTCGAACCTCGATTCTTAATAGCGAAATCAGAAATTAGAAGCTGCAGCGGCCGGGACTGTGCCCCTAAGAAGATGGAAAGAAGCAAGAGAGAAACAAGGAGAAGGCGCCCAAGAGCCATGGTTGTCTGCACAGCACAGGTTGGGTGAGTATGGCGTTGGAAGGGAGAATGTTTTGAGCATGGAGTGTGTGGCATTAGATTTATAGTGCTGCGATCGCAGCAGAGACCGTATTTTTTGACTGCAGAATCTGGTGTAGTTGCATGCGAATCTTCGTAAAAAACCACGCGAGGATGAGCTATCTGTTCCAGTGGTGGCGCCATCTTCACGGGTCAACGGCTGGGATGGGTTTGCTCCTGGAACGGAGCCTACGAGGGTGGTTCGCTGGCAATCAGTCAACGGAAAATGGCGCAGTTCTAGCTAAAGAAAAGTTCCGTTGCTCGGGTATACCTTGACTATTCATATACATGCACCCATAAATTCTTCTCATCGTCCTATTTATAACCTAAATAAATTGTGGGTGTCACAGTAAACGACCAAAGACGAATTTTTAATTGAATGGATGCTGGATAAAGTTTCCAGATGGGCGGAAGTACTGCGAAAATTGAGATCAGAGGTTGCGTGCGGTCCATTTATCAGAATTGGGTTGATAAAGGCTGATGAGTTGGTTTTCAGTTGTTTAAGTGTGACGGATCATATCGAGATTTGAGCATATGAAGAATGAAACCGGCCAGGGCATCAAATAACTACCCGACTATGATGCCACGGCGGAAGACCTAGCGGTCGTGTACGTCGTCGCAGCGGATGCGGCTTTGTGAAAGGAGGAATTGGGTTTGGATTATTCCCGCCGACGCTAGACTTGCTGAAGGCCGCCAAAGACCTTGCAATTTGACTGTCAAAGGAATGTCGGATTCAACGGCTGCAGTGATTGATGCTCGGTCACAAGTCGTTCGGGGCGATTGTTTCCTTTGGATTGCAGAGATCATCCCTTCTTAATGATTTGAAGTTTTGAACTATTTGAGTATTCAATGTACCTGAACCGGCTACATGCGAAACGAATGTGGTCTAGGGCTTGGCTTAGTTTCTGAACCATCAGGACCGGATTAGCTAGGGCTGGGCCTTATGTAGCCCACCGAGAGGTCGCAAAATGGCTGGCCCAGCTGTTGAGTTTGTTTACATCTAGCACAGAATAAGATCGGCCGGGGCTAATGATTGGGTGAAAATGCAACGTCTATCAGCCAACATGGTGGGCCAAATGCGAGGTAAATTAACATTCTAGCTGACATGTTCGCTGACGGATGCAAATGTTGCATGTTGTTTTATTAGCATAGTAACCTGTTTTCCACTAGAAAGTAAGTTCCGTGAAACATCCCGATCGGCTGGATTACCCAAGCGATTACATCATACTCCATTATCGATGGAAATGTGCATCGAAAATGACTCTAGATTCGTGGTGAGGGAAATTAAGAATAGATGTACGTGCATGCCCACTACCATGATCACTTCTTAAAAAATAGAAGGATGGCATTCAAGTCCGCGTACTTTGGACCAGTCCATGGACCACTAAGTTTAGCTTCTTTGTTTAAAATAAGCAGCATTTGCAGGAATTTATAAAAGAGGCTCATGAGCTAGCCCTTTTTTATGCATAAGCTGTAAGTGCATTTTGGGTCGTGAAATTTTCATTTTTTAAAAGTAATTTTATTAGTATTTCGTAAGTTTAGAAGTAACCTACGTCTTCGATTTCCTTTCCTCCCATCATGGAACCCTTCTCAATCAGAAATTTTACAAAAGTCTTGTTTTGGTATAATTAGGTTTTCTGTTTCTCCTCTATTCGACCTCTCTACATAAATTTTACTGAGTGGATTTGGGTATGAAAGGATTTTCAATACCATGCAAGAATCATAGATATCTTTTGTAATATTTCAAAAGGGCAAGACATTTGTAAGAAATCAATTTACAAAAGTAACACAAAGTAATGCAAAAGCAGAAATAAAGTAAGTCATTAAAAGATGAGAAACATGAAACCCTTTAATAAGAAGGAGAAAAGCCACCAGTGAAGGAGGGGAAAGTTTACTATAAAATGAGGTTACAAAAAAAACCCTAAAACCCAATACACCTATAACATAATTCTCTCGAAAAATCAACTCTAAATAATTGGAAATACAAAAGAATTTAAGAGAAAATCACACAAAATACACAAAGTTTTCTTTCTATTTATAATTTCTTTAGAGAGAGTGATTTAAATCAAGTAGAATATATCTTTGATAACCTTATCATGATAGTTAATCATATCATGGTGGATAAACCATATTATAATAGATTAGAAGCTTTGAAATGAGAAGAAATTCAAGTCATATCTCAACAACTTTCAATAAATACAAAAAAATAAATAAAAATTATTCAACTACATACACTCTTTCTAGATCAACGTGATAGAGAAATCATTTGGAATATGAAAGAATATAAGTATAATCTATTTTTTTTCCTATTATTTCAACTTCAACTTCATCAAACATAGCTTAACAATTAAGCTATTTTTATTTTATTTTATTTTATTTCAGCCACAACAAAATGCCTTTGCTTATTTGGCGTCAGCTGCTTATCATTTATCTACTCAGGAGGTGGAGTCAAATCACATAAGCCCGAGTCCTGTCCTCTTGCCATATAACAGTAGTGCATTCTGTTTGCAGCCAGTTCTCCCAAGTCAAAGTTCGTAGTAAGCTAACTTTCACCAGCTAGCGCACTTGTATCTACGTAAGGGGCATGGGCTCTCCAGACGCAGGCAACCTGCAACTGGGGCTGAGACCTGAAAGGAGTGGTGCTTGCGCAGGACGTCATTTGGGAGCGAGCCGCATTGCATTTTTAGAGCATTCAGGGTGTCTTCCTCTTCATCTGGAGTCTGGTTTCTCATGCCTGGGCTAAGGGCATCATTAGGTTGGAATATGCACGGCTGGGACATCATGGTTCACCTCGGTCAGCAGCAGATGCTTGTATATAATTATTGGAATTCAGTCCACTGCACAATTCATTTACATCTTATGCCAAATTCAGTCATAGAGCCACAATTGGTACAGTAAACAAAAATGAAGAAAAGAAAAAAAAAGTAAAAAAATGATATTTGCAGATATAACATCCATTAATAATATTGGTAATCAAGTAAATAAAGGGAAAATATAATATCTGTATATATATATAATGAAAAAAAAAACAAAGTGGCCAAGGATTACTGCCTGGTGTGGATTTGAAATCCATGCGATGGAAAATTCATTTATCAAGAACTGATTTAATATGTACTTTTCCTAATAATTATATTTTTTATTACTTATAATTATAATTATTTTTAATTATATATTTTAACTCTTTTTATGACTAATGCTATTTGACATCAATGGAAGTATAGCACAAATCATCCAACAATTTATTTGCCTACATTGAAAAATTGAAAGAACAAATAATTGTAATTAATGATTTTTAACATGAAAAAATAACTATTGTTTTAAAATATTTATTTTAATATGATTTCACAACTTTAAGCTTTCAATTATTACTGTTTCATCAATTATAATTTGTAATAATTATTTGATATTTCTATTTTACAGATTAGATCGGGGTTTAAATTATTAGATTTAGATATAGTTTTTAACTCGATCTAAGCCGTATATTGGGTATAAATGTCATCACAAGGGACGAGATTCCCACGTGATTTTCTCCCATCCCATCCCTTTCCATCCTTCCTCGGAAAACACGAACCTTCGATCCGCTATGGCCTATGGAGGTAATCCGAGAAGGATCAGCTGGCTTAGTCTGTGCCGTATTCAACGGAACGCTGCCATGATATCTGGCATACTCTTCGAGATCAGAAGAAGCCTCCATTCCACGCACGTGAATTTGAACTATCTAACACTTTTACTACCTAAATTAAATTAAATTAGATATAAATAATCATGATCGATGATATGTTTGGATGAAAAAAAATAGACATTGTAAAATTTTTTAATAATTTTATACGCTTAAATTATATATGTAATCGTACCCAACACAATATTAAATATATTTTAAAATGACGTGAACATAAATTTTTTTTATAAACTATTTAAAATCATTGATTAAAACATAATTATTAAGTATAATTAATTTTTATCTTAATCCAAATCATAAAGATATCATTTAAAACCTTGCTTGATGAGCTGGGAACAATTAAATTCTTAAGTGATAGAATTATATTACAATAAAATTTTCAATAAAATATTTATTTTTGTTCGAATAAATCATAAATAATGATTTTTTCTATCTACTTTAAAAGAGGTAATAAAAATAAAGGTAAACAATATTTCAAAGGCACGTGGGTTAATTAACCTTAGACATGGGCCACATGGCCAGATGGAAATGCAAAGAAGCAGCACGCCAAGCCGGACAAAACGTTTAATGCCCATGATCCCAACGTCCAATTTGAAATGGATGTCAAATCTTCCAAATCCCACTGTCATGATAAAATATACGTATAACAATTCCTCCGGATGTCATGAATTGCTAAAATAAGTACCCATATCTTACGCTAAACAGTTGCACAATATTTTAGTTGCTTGATCCACTAATGTGTGCATGGCTGCACTTGTTTACGGTCCCAAATCCATATTTTATTAAACTGATGTATGCAAATGAAGAGAAGAGGGAAAAATCAAAATAAATTAAGTGCAAGCTTCACATGCTTCTGCATGGAAAAAATCAGAGTAGCAGCTGTTGTAACGTGATGTTGACGAATTCCGGAATCTTCGAATCTGATGGAAGGCCTGGAGAATTACGAGGTCATTAAAATAAAATAAATGGGAGCATCACATGCTTTAGTATGAAAAAAAAAATAAATCAGAGTAGCAACTACTGTAACGTGATGTTTACGAATTCCGTAATTGTCGAATATGATAAAAAGGCCTGGATGAGTATTTGGAACTACACAATTGGAAATTATTAATTGCATGCTAGCATCATAAAAAAGTTATTAATTGGCCGATTCAACCGGATGGATTGTTTTCTTTATTTTTTAGAAAAGTGAAAAAATACAATATTGTTTTGAAAGATCTAAACTACAAATATTAATTTAGATATACATGTCTTTTATTATAATGCTATATTATTTAGTTTATTATTTTATTTTATTAAAAATATTACAAGTAAATTTTTTTTACTATTGAACAACATCGGGCTGGGATCGAACTGATCCGCTGATTGGTCCGACCATCTAGTCTGGTCTGATTTTAATAACAAGGGGACAAATATGGCTTAAGAAAAAAGGAAGAAAAAGATGGAGAAAAGAAAAAAAAAACTTTTAGAGGTAATGTAAGGTTAGCTTCCTTTCGGGCCATGAACGTTTAAAATTTATCTATTCATTTCATTTGAATATTTAATCTGAATCATAAATAAAAGGTTAATATGCAAGGCTTGTGACGAAATGAGCATTAGGATTGAATTAGTTATTAGCACACTCTTAGGATGTTTGCTATGAATGAGGTTAGCCTTGTAAACTGCACATCCAATTGTAAAAATGACTTGCACATGAATTTCTGTCCGATAAGCAATGGATATGCGAGGTTGTTTAACTAGGGATTATAAGAGTAATGGATTATTAAGTTAATCTAATGCCATTCGGAGGACATATTTATCATTTTACATAATGCTTGAATACAATTAAATCGTTTTGCGATAAAAAGGACCTCTTACGTAATTTGCATCAAACATTAATTTATTATATGCAAAATCTAAACTCAAAGAGAAAATAAGTGTAAAATTGAGCAACTTGAGGAATAAATATACAAAAACCCTTTTATTACATTAAGAGTGTGTTAAGTGTATAACACCATTATTCCTTCATTTGCTCCTCTTTTATCTTTTTTATTTTTTTACATTTGAACACCCATATCTATTTAATCAAACAAATCCTATTTTACTAATCCTTCTTTAGTTACTCTAATCCTTCACAATAACGAGGTCCATGTTCCCAGTGTATACATAAAAGGGAGTACCCGAGTCCCCTAGTGAATAGTGCCAATAATTTACTACTGTTATGGATACTAAAATGTCTTAATCAGTAGATTCATAATCCATATTTCCTAAGAAAAAGTGCAGCACACTTTTCATTGTTAGTTAATCTTTATAATATATATTTTTTAAATATATATATTTTCTTTAATATCAAAAATCAATTATTTTAGAAATTTAGGTGAGCTATATAAAATAAAAACTTTTAAAAATTAAATATTTACTCTATATATCATAGTGAAGCCACTTTTCTATGTATAAAAATGTTTTAGTCATTCATTTAGTTAAAACTTATATATTTAATGCTTTAGATAATAACATACTGTGACATCTTATAGTCCCAAAGTAATCTCAACAGTATAAAAAAACTTTCTCATATTTTTATGTATATATGATCCGATTGATTGTAGAATTCTAATTTTTTGTATGAAAGAAATAAGTAAATTCAAAACTTTTGTACAATGAGGATGAATATATGTGAAAAGCAATTCCCACTTTTCCCATAGTTACAATCCAATTTTATAAATCTGTATCGTATACTAAAGCTACCAATCTTTTTTATTCCTCTTCCAACCCACGTCGCAGTTATCTATTAGAAGCTCTGCTAAAATACTGATGCGTGCTACCCGCTGCGGTATCCCGACTCCGGATTGCCGGGTCAACCCCACATTCTTTCAGTCCTATTTCTTCCACCGGCTCATGCAGGCAGCGTTGCCCGCTGCGTAGCAACGCTTCACACACACCATTCCTCACTCCCTAGCACTTCTCAGCGATCTAGAATGGAAGGGAAGAAGGTGCATGTCCTTGTAGTCACCTTCGCGGGCCAGGGGCACATCAATCCTTTTCTTAGGTTGGCCAAGCGCCTTGCGTCTAAGGGCCTCCTTGTCACCTTCGCCACCCTCGACTCAATGGCTGAAAAGATGCAGAAGGCCATGGACAACCTACCAATCGACACCCCAACAGCCATAGGCCAGGGCCTCCTCAGATTCGAATTCTACTCTGATGGCTGGTCTGGATATGGTCACAACCTCAGTGATGTGAAAGCTTACATGGATCAATTCAAGATTGTTGGGCCTCAAGAGCTCACCGCTCTCCTTGATCGACAAGCTAAGGCGGATCGTCCTGTTTCCTTTGTCATCACCAATCCATTCCTGCCGTGGGCGTTGGATGTGGCCGCTGATGCTGGGATCAAATGCGCTGTTTTCTGGGTGCAATCATGTGCCGTCTTTTCCATCTACTACCATTACTTCCACTCAAAAGCCGGTTTCACAATGCCAATTGGAGCCGAGTTCAGCGCCCAACTGCCTGGACTGCCGACCGTTAGAGGTGACGAACTGCCGACTTTCTTACTTCCATCTAGTCCCCTTACAGTCTTAGGTGAAACCATCTTGGGTCAGTTCAAAAATCTCTTCAAAGCATCATGCGTCATGGTGGATTCTTTTGAAGAGCTGGAACGGCCTATAATTGAAGAGATGGCTCACATTTCTCCCATAATTCCCATTGGCCCGTTATTCCTATCAGATGACGAATCTGATAACGGTAAAATTCGGGGTGACTTGTGGAAGGCAGAGGACTGCGTGGAGTGGCTGGATTCGCACCCACCATCCTCCGTTGTATACATCTCTTTCGGCAGCATGGTGGCTTTGGGACGTGATCAGATGGAAGAAATGGCTCGTGGGCTCCAAAAAAGCGGTAGGCCGTTCTTGTGGGTAGTGAAACCGGCGACGAACGCGACAGAAACGGGACTGCCGGAGGGATTTTTGGAAGAGACAGAAGGACGAGGGAAGGTGGTGCAATGGTGTCCACAAGAGCAAGTTCTTTCTCATCCGTCAATAGCCTGTTTCTTGACCCATTGTGGGTGGAATTCCAGTTTGGAGAGCCTGAGCCGTGGCGTGCCGATCATTGCCTTCCCTCAGTGGGGTGATCAGGTGACAAACGCCAAGTTCATGGTGGAAGTGTTCAAGGTGGGGGTACGTTTAAAGGTCTCTGATGGTGGGACGTTGGTGTCGAAAGATGAAGTAGAGAGGTGCATTAGTGTGATGACAATGGGGGACAAAGCAGAAGAAATGAAGAAGGAAGCCTTGAAATGGAAGGAAGCAGCCAGAGCAGCAGTTGCTCATGGTGGGTCTTCAGATCGGAACATCCAAGCTTTTGTAGATGATGTTATTCGAGAAAACAAAAAAAAATCAGTGCAGAATTAATTCACCTTTGCACGTTTGTATTTCGCATCTTTCTGTTTTCTGTAATAAAATTCCCGGTAGCACAGAGTCTAGTGCTACCAATAGGTGAGTATCAACTATCAAGTCATTGTTGTTCTGGATATTTTTCAATGAGAGTAAGATATATATATATATATATATATATATATATATATATATACAAAACATATATACATAACAGATAGTCAAAGATTGCATGAAGTCAAATGTACTAGGGTATTGAAACGTCTGTGTTGCTAGTGTGGTGCAAGCCATCAGTTGGCGATGGAAGCCATGCGCATGAGAATGAAAGCGATTACAAAGTGTTTTAGTAATTCCATCTAAAGGGCCATTTAAGCATTCTTGATTAATCTAACCTATTAAAAAATTTTAAATATCATTTATTGATTGGATAATTAAATTAATGTTTTTAATAACCTAGAATAAATACATATTTGTCTTTCAAACTAATGTGTCAAAAGTTAAATATTTCACTGTTGACTTTTTGAGCATCTAAAGTGTTGGATTGACTATTCAACGAGTTGGATTTACCACCCATAGTAGATCTAATTGTGGACTTGTTCACCATGAATTTTGAGATTAAAAAAATTATTTATTATTTTAATTTTAGTAATCCTTGTAGCTTGGATGGTTAAAAGGTTTTAAAAGATAAAATTTTTAATTATGGGGTCTCCTCAATTAAGCACAAAGGGAGTTCGTGGCTTTGTTAGATTGGTAAGTAGATAGATCCCCATGTTTATTTGTTAGATTACTAAGTAGATAGATCCTCATATTTTATGAAATTAAGCATGTAAATGCATTAATTATATTATAGAATTAATGCATTAGATTATGAATGCATTGATTAGAATTGTGCAATTGATGCATTAAATTTATTTGGAGTACATTAACTAGATCATGATAAATTAATGTGTTAGATTGATATTTGCTAGAATGCATAATTTAGATGAATGAAATTAATGTGTTAGATTAACATGAATGAAATGAACTTCTATATATTTTAGAGATTATAAAATGCATAAAAATTAAATTATGTACACATGAATTAAATTATTTTAATTGTCGGATTAGATTCATGGATGATGGAATATATTTTAGTAGATGGTAGCCATGCTTGTGTTTGAACAACATAAGTTTTGATAACATTAACATTGATTGAATTTTAATCCATGCATGAGATTGTAATGTTGAAAATAAATGCATGGGACATGCACGGGATGTGTTTGTATTAGCTAATGTTCATGGGAAACCATGCATTAGATTTAAAACAAAATACATATTTTTATACGAATCAAATTTGTTGAATTTTCATGTTATGCATGTGTTAGTCTAACATGAAAATTTCGGGTTATTATTTCTATGAAATCACTGTCTAATATGATAAAAATTGTTAGCCATTAGAAACAAATTCCATTAGATTTTTTTTGGAACATTAGATTTTGCATGCATAAAATGTAGTGGAGCCACGAAATATGCAGTGCAAGTCACAATCATCAAGCAATTAGAATTTCCAGATATTAGGAGATTAGAACAAAAATAGAAAATAAAAGGAAAAGTAAAAAATCCAGAGGCTGGAAGCTGCTGGAATCACACTGGGACAAAAATCCCACGTCCTTGTGTCCATTATGCCTAGGAGAGGACATTGGCTAGGCTCAGTTCCGTTGCTTAGCCCAAAAATCACACTAGACCTCTCAACAGCTAAGTTGCTAGGCCAGGCTTAGACAAATGGGCCTAAACCCATCAACGACAACGAAGGACAGGCCAGCGACCGACAGAGGTGCTAGCAGGCTAAGCCTAGTGAACAGGCTTAGCTAGTCCAGTAGCCTAGGCCCATGAAAGCCGGTGAATCCAGCTAGGCGGGCGACCCAAGAAGTGGCCCAAGTGCTCGGCCTAGGTGGGTTTTGCCGGTGGCAGACGAGGCGAGCTAGCAGCGACAACGGTTTTCTAGTCGAGCAGAGCATAAATGACTAAATAGTATTTTGATATTTCCAGACCCATGATCTTCAATTTAAATGATTAGAGAGTCAATTTTATAGTTTCAGATGTTCTGAACTTCCTTGAAGGGTTAAATTGTCCAGATTGTGGTGAGATCATGAGGTTTGATTAAATAATAATAAGCTAATGAGATTTACGTTCCTAACTTCGTGCTATGATTTGTCAAATAAGATAGGATATGATCAGGGATGTTGTGCCTAATAAATATTTATATACATTGAGTTAGTTAACTAAATAATTAAACAAAAATAAAGAAATAAAATTTACCTACCTGAATTCAATGTTATAGTCCGCTAAATTAGTTAGGATATGATTTAAGATATGTATCTAATAGATATATATATACATTAGGTTAGATAGTTAAATATTAAGAGACTTGTATATTTTAGTACATGGTATAGATTACCTTTTGACACATGTGCTAAGTATATCTATTTTATTTACTGAATTTTTTTATGACTCATCCCTTAATTGCTTATTTTTAAAAGGTTTTTGCTTTGTAGAGGGCATTAGATAATGACACTAAAGAAATGTTGTAGATTGCCATGTTAGAAATCCTAAAGACATTTGTTTTAATTATGTTTTAGACTTATGTGGGATTTGTATTTGAGAACTTGGCACATATTATTTCATTTCTGAGTTTTTAATAATTTCCTTTTATTTGTGAGATTCTTGTTGTTGCTTTTGTGATTTGTGGCATCTAAGGTATGACATATCTTTAGAGACTTACCTTAGTTTTTCAAAATGACATTTAGTTATGCTATTTTTCGGTCTAGGTCATGGCAATGTCTATATGAAACATGATTTAAAGAAGAGAAACACAACAAAAAATAATGATTTACTTCAAAACTTGTTATATGGCTCATTTTATGTTATTAAAAATCTTATTTTATATTTATCTAATAATAAAATATATATTTAGTAAGTTAAATTATGTATAGAAGGTGATATATCTATTTAGGATTCCAAAATGATTTCAATGGCGAAAACAATATAAATAGGTTTGTTTATGGATCACTTTAACATTTTATTATGTGAATTTTTATTATTCTAAAAATAAATAATGTTTAAAATTTTATAACAAGTTGGATTAATACTAAAGCATCCACTTACTTTTCTTGGGTTTCAGAATTTACAATATAGGTTATAAAGAATTCCTCTACATAAAGAGGACAATGACTTCGTTATTTGCATAGGGCAACTTCTTGTGCATACTCAAGGAACGCGGCTTATATTTAAACCTGCTGCTCTAGATTCAAGGTTTTAACTATAGCCCAACATGAGGAAAAGATTGTTTACATGGATGATGACAAGATGTGCTATGAGTTAATGGAGTTACGATAAATTCTTTTTTGCTCGTGTATCAACGTTCCAACAAAAATATAGGCATGCACAAAAAACTGCAGTTTCAGTGGAGTAAGTGCATTAAAAGAGAACACTTTTAATGGAGTAAGTGCATTAAAAGAAAACAAATTTAAGCAGAGTGTGTGACTACATTTGGTGATGAACTTGCTTTTAATAGCTCATTTACTCTACTTTGGTATCTTAGATATAAATGGATGAGATTTTAGTAGGTAAATTAACACTTCAGGTTTCCACTGCAAAGTAAACTTGTCTAAAACTACCTAAAAGGGGAAGGGGTACATCAATTAACCTTATTAAAATTGGGTACTTTGATGCACTAATCTAAACTGTGGAAAATATATAAAATGTCTTTTATATTTTAGTACCAAAATAGCTAAAAATGTTAAGGTAATATACAACGAATAAAATAGTTAGATGACACTTTTTTACCCATTAAAATTAGGGTTATTTACATTTTCTTTTCTCATTTTTTCTAATTTTTATAAATTTTATCCCATAATTATTGATTTTGCATATTCACTCTTTCATATGAAAATATTTTACAAAATGGCTCATCTAACTAATGATTGTAACAAAACTTTGACTAATTAAATTTTGAATAGATATTTGATAGGTTAAACCCTTGATTAGTCAACTTTGAATTAATTTTAGGGTCTACATAAATATGTTCAGAATTATACTGCACTTAATCTTGATGGCTTGTGGGTCAAATCATAGAGACTGATCTTAAATATTAGAGATTTATTAGATAATTTCAAGAACACCTATTCTACTAGATCTCCAAATTTTAGATTTATCTCCATGATATGACCCAATGGCCATCAAAATCAAGTGGGTAATAAAGTTTAATTAAAGTTCTAGGATCCAAGTTTAACTAATCAAATAATGATCAAACTTTGACTAGTCAAAGCTCTATCTAAAACACTTACAGTAGTTGGTCAAAGGGGTCCTTTTATAAAAAAATTCATAAGTATGAATAAATATGCAAAATCAATACTTCTGGGCTAAAAATTATAAAATTAAAAAAGTAAGGGAGTTAAAGGCAACCTTAATTATTGTGGGATCTTAATGACTTACATACTCTTATGTATAATGCTCCACTTTGAATATTTATTCCTAGGGTGTGAGATGGTTAGCCTTAATAAATAGCAGGTGCTTTTATGCAATTATTGGAATTCAATCTAGTGTATGGTCGTAGCTTATGTTGATTTTAGTATTAGATTGGTTCATTAGGTAATAATAAAATGAATAAAAATAAAATAGATAAATTTTTAATAAAAATAAATATCAATGAAAATAAGTAAATTAGTATATTTGTGGATATAATTGTACATGATTTATCTTACTAATTTACTTATTATCATTGATATTTACTAATAAAGTGATAAATTTATTTTCAACCAAATTAGTGTCAAAGGTAGCTTTTGTTAGGTTGTAAGTTTGGAAACACAAGTTGAAAAGAAGATGGATAAAAGAATAATGATAAAAATAATATAAAAAAGAATATAGGGAAAATTGATGTTTTATGAAATGCTGTATTTATATCATTTGATTATATTTCATCTATCCTTGTTAATACTAAGTCAGCCCCTCATCCTTTCAGTTCTATTTCTCTACCTTTGATTTTCTATTCCTTACAAATTCAAGATCTCCTAAGGAAGTGGATTTTCTGTAATCATAGTTACATAGCCACTTTGTAATCAGGGTGAAAAGTGGGCATCATCACACTCAATCATATAATTTAAAATATAATATACAATATTCATTTTAAAGGGTCATTTACAAATATACTTAAAACATTGGATTAATATTACAAATATACTCTTAATGTTTGAAAAATAATAAATATAAATATAAAGTTTAAAAATATTTACAGATGTACCCTCACTGTCCAACTTTGTCAAAGCCTTCCTAAAAGACTGACTTTTTTCAAGGGATGGATTTAGCCTTCAATTTAGGGCTAACTGGACAAGTGAAGAATGTATGTCGTTGAAGAAGAAGAAGAAGAGAAGATAGGTAGACAAAGAATAACAAAAAATAGAATTTGTTTTCTTTTCTTATTTGTTATTTTGGTGAGAATTTTATTTATCTACATCATATTATATATATATATATGATGTTTTTATCCTTTCATATTGAGTTTTTGTTAGAATTCATGAGATTCGAGAATATTTTGAAGTATTTACAACCCATGATTCTCCAATTTCTTTGTTAAGACTGAGTTTTAATACTAATTATTTATTCTAAAATAAGATATATGGCAAAACACAAAGCCAAGAGAGATTGAGAATTAAATTATCATGCAAGTGCATAAAAGAATAACAGTGGAGGTACAGAAACACACACAACAATACCTGTCATGCCATTTTTGCAACAAATTAGGATACAAAGTCTATGCTTGTTTGGCAAAGAAAATGCAAAGAAAAGGTGCTATATTGAAATGGAGACCAAAAGACGGTGCACAATCCTTCATCATACTCCATCTTACTAACAAAATTGAACCCAATGATTGGGTACCAAAAAGGGCAAAAATAAACATGTTTGTGATTATAGGAAGACTTCAAAATTATTGTATATGGTGCGCCTAGAACTTATAACCATTGAGATAGAAGAAATAACCAAGAAAATTAAGGAGTTGCAATTGAAAAATAAAGGAGGAGAATTTTTTTGATGATTATATACTTGGTTTAATATTTTTGGACTAAATTTATGTGCTTATGTGGTTTGACATTTTAACATTTACATACCTAATTTGAATTTATTGGTGTGAGTTGATTAGATTGATATTCAGTTTGGATTGTGTTATGAGGTTACATTGTGAAATTCATTATTGACTATATTGGTTGGTCATTAAAAGAATGCTTGTACTCATGACTAAATGAAGTTCAGATTGCATATGTGATAATCATGTCATGAAGTAAAATTATAGTCCTAAGGCATATTTCAAGCCTGTTTGGGAAGCTTAACAATTTAAAATCTCGAATAGGTATTTCATTCCTAGTCAAAATTTTTATAATCATCTTGATATCTCAAATTGAAGTAAATAAGATAATGTTTCAAATTTTGGTATGATTATGATTGAGTATTCAAGGTTGTGTTCATGTCGTGAACTGTCTCAACTTAGTAAATTATTTTCATCTTTCATGACTATGATCTTTATAAAAGTGTTTGAGCATTTATAAGCTCAAATCATGCATTGAGAGAGTTCATATAATATGTGTGCTTAAATGCGGTTATATTTTGATGAAATAAGAGGGACATTGGAAGTGAAATATCATGAGAGGAGAAAATTGAAGAAATTATAAATTCTCTTATTAAGAAAAGTAGAAGATGGAGAAGTATATAAAGTGGAAGCCTTTATTTTGAAGATAAGCAATGAAGTTTTATATTATGAATCTTAGGGGGGAGTATTTCCTTTTTCACATCTCAATTCCTCTCTCTTATATGCTGGACCTTTTTTATTATGACAAAAAGGGAGAAAAGAGTTGATTATGACTTGTTTTTCAATTTTAGTCAGAATGAAACAAAATTGGGAGAAAAGTAGTTTCAACTATCATCACTTATTTTCATGTCTTAGCATATGAGAACAAATGCATCAAACTCCTAAGGGTCATTAAATAAGATAGATAGGGAGAGTTTGCATATAGTTCATTATCATGATTTTTAATATCACAAGTTATCGAGTTTTGTCATCATAAAAAAAAGGAGAAATTATTGAGTCAATGTGCATAGTTTTGATGATAATAAAACTTCTCTAAGATTTGGTCTAAGCTAATGAAGTTTTGTTAAGATTTGGGAAGTGATATATGTAAAAGAATGTATCTTGCAATGTATATGTGTATAACTTGAAATGCAAAGCAATATGATTGAAGAATGATTGAGTTAGATTAAATATGGTTGAAGAATGATTGAGTTAGATTAAGTATAATAGTTGCAATGATATTAAGATTCCAAATGTATAATGAGTAGATGGATGATGTAATATATGCTAACATGTTTAAAATTAAGCCATCGATTGTAAAAAACCAAAGAATAGGTGAAACATGAAGTTACATGAGTTATCAACTTGAATAATTTGAAAAGAGGCAAATTGTAATGATCCAACTTGCATTAAATTTAGTTTATTATGATTTGGGTCAATATATGTCTAAAATGGACTAATGTATTGAAGGGTTAAAAAGATATGTATCCACAGTATCTGCAATAGCATTTGCTATAGTACTAAGGGAGCTATAATAATTACTATAATAGTTGCAATAGTAATAAGGGTGGTTATTGTTCATACCACCTGTAGAAATAGGAGGTGCTTGTGGCACAACTGTTAATATCGCTTGCCACTGCTACAGTAATGGCTATAGTACCGTTACTATTGTAACAATGTTAAAGTAACCGGGAGTGATGCTATTGTTCATATCTCCCTATACCTAAGGCGTCTGCTATACCACTTGCAGTTATCCAAAGAGTGCAGAAATGTTTTTTTCATACCAGTTGCCACACCGTAACCTCTTGTGCCTACTACCTGCCTTGTAGTCGATATCCCAGCCTCTTGTCATACTACCTACCGCTTCAATAGTTAAAAATATAGCCGTTGAAATGCCTTGAAAATTTTCCCCATTACTTTCAACGTTTAAGTTTTTAAGAAATCTATAAAGGGAGATGTTTAGGGACATTGTAGAGAAATGATTCAAGAAGTTTAACATATCAATTGAGCTTTAACCTTCAAATCCTTTCTCAAGTCAAAGCCAAAGCAAAAACCTTCTTTACAACTTATTCAAGGCTTTTATCAATAATATAAAGGAAGATCATATACATTCAAGTGAGCTTTCAAGGATCATAAATACTTTCCCTACGCTCTCAAAGAAACATGATTGAAGTATAATCTCTTTCTTTTTTTTTTTTTTCTATTTGTGAGTTTCTTTGAGTTGGTATTGGAGACCAATCTCGAGAAGAATAAGGGTGATTGTTGGAGCGCATCTCACAGTCAACTTGTTAGATTGTATTACATCCCTTAGAGTTGAAATCTAAAAAAGTTCGAGAGGCACTAAGTGTTTACATTCTCTTGAGCTGGAATTAAGAAGAGTGTAAGAGGCACTAGTTACACCCCCTTGAGTTGGAATCAAAAAGAGTGCAGTTACGCTAATTATATTACGATCGATATAGTGGAACCTAAGATACAAAGGGTGTGTGATTTGAAGACTGGAGTAGGGAGGTTGTCTCGAATTACTATATATTATGCTTGTTATCTGTGATTGGTTTATTGCTTGCTCATTACTTTTCACTTTCACTAGCAAATCACTTGAAATGTGGGAATTTGATTAAACCGAGGTTATAGCAAGGAAGTTTTATAAACCCAATTCACTCATCCCCTCTTAGGTTAAGTCATTCCATAGAGACCAACACTTTATTCCTTCATCATTGCCTCCTCTGTTTACTTCTTTTTCCACATAACTCTCATTATCATGTAAAGATGAGGTATGAGAGGAATTACCTAAGGATTCTTCTACAAATCGAACCCTTCTAGATTCATAGGATGCTCTGGTTGATGTAGCTCTAGATGTTGAAACTCCTCCTCTTGTTCTTGCTCTCTTTATCCCTCTCTGAGTCTTGGAAACAACTACTTTAGGATTCATTATAGAGAAAGTAGAAATAGATGTGTGGGGAATGAGTTGACTTGGGAGAATAGAATGGATATGGGGATTTTAGGGTGGGAGGCGATTAGGCTTCTTTCCTAGGGCATCTAAGAAGGGGATTTCAAAATTGGGAAGACAACGCCTCAAGCACATATGGCTTCGCACCCTTTGTCTATTTTCATAGATTTTGTCTCTCTCCATTTTTTAATTTTAAACATTCATGATTTCCTAAATATGATAAGTTATCATACATTCCCACTAATTTCCACAAACGGTTTTTCTTTCCAAATTCCTTAAGCAAATCAACATAAACACTCTGCATTTTGTTCTTGACAATGCATGTTCCTATATATTTATATTAATCATTCATAATTATCTCCAATCTTATAAAAATTCTTTGGTGACTATGGTTTTGTGAAAATGTCAGCAAGTTTAGTATTTGTAAGCACATGTTTTAAACATACATTATGCTTTTCTACATAATCTCTAATAAAATGATACCTAATTTCAATATGCTTAGAACATTAATATAGCACTAGATTTTTAGTTATGTATATTGCACTTGTATTATCACACCTTATAGGAATATCTCTATAAGCTAATCCGTAATCTAGGAGTTGTTGCTTTATTTAAAGCAATTGTGCACAATAACTTGTAGCAACAAGATATTCAGCCTATGCAGTATATAGAGCTACACTAGTTTGGTTTTTTGAGAACCATGAAACCAACATGTTTCCAAGGAATTGACAGGTTCCACTAGTGCTTCTCTTATCAACTTTATATCTTTTATGTTGATAAAAAGAATATGATTTTGTTGAATACCAAAACTTGTACTTAGATTTGCTTTATGCTAATGATGCTTCTAGTTTAGAAAGCTTGAAATATAGACAAACATGCTTGATATGTATATATATCAGGTTCATTATTTATGCAAGCATATACACATGTTTGATAGGAGTTTAAATGTGTTACAAAAAGAAGAAATTGTCTTGATCCATATTGTGTTCAACTTTACTTATTATTTCAATTTTTTAGATCATATGCAAATAAGTTTTATAAAAATATCTTATACATGCATGAAAAATTAGAATATGATCCATATTGCATATATCTTGATATATCACTCTATATTTATGCTTAAAATATATATGCCATAGTGAGTTATTTTTTGTACAAGCATATTAAAATCTTGATAATAAAAAATTATCATAATCCGCAATGCATTCAATTTGGTGTATCATATTATGATATGTTGGATTAGTTATATGTTTTTGTTAATTAATAAAGTAGAAAATTTATGTGCTTCATGAATTAATGATTTGTATGTAAGAATGATAACATGTTTGAATGAGTTCACCCTTTACGAAAACATGATTCATATTGCCTATCCATGTTTTACATCTTATGAAAATCTATTGCGGATAATCATATTTGAGAATCTTATCAAATTTATCAAGGCTTCAATGCAAAAGTTAGATGCAGGACCACAACTGCTTGGTGCAACATCTTAGAGATATTGCCTATCAATTCTGGATATAGAAGCCAAGTCTCAAACCATGTTTGAAACAACAAAGCATACCGCTTGGCAAGTTCCCTATTGCTTGTGCCTATTGATTGCTTGGCACGCAGCCACTTGGCACAGCCGCCTGCAATACTGCCTATGGATGGACGATGAGGATGGTTCAGGAGTTTTGTAGAAATTTGACTGTAGTCAGTTGGATCTACCACCTGCCATATTGCCTCGTTCATAGTCGAATGGCCCAGCCGCTTGCGGTATCACCTGCCAATCTCCAAATGTCAAAAATTTGTATGTTGTAAAGCTATAACTTGTGCCCTACTTCTTTCAACAATCAAGATTTTAAGAGATCTATTTAAGGAGAAGCTTAGGAATGTTACAAGAGTTAGAAAAAGAGAAGAAGAAGCAACAGATTGAGCTTTAATCTTTATCACAACTTGTAATCCTAAAACCCAAAAGCTTAAACTTCCACACTCATAAAAGAGATCAATCATTCAATCTTCATTCAAGGTCTACTTCTTTATAATATGAGGGAAGAACTTCTGCATCAACAAAAGCACCATCTTGAGTCTTTCCCAGTAATCAACAAGAAGCTTAAGGGTTCTAAGTACTAAAGACAAATCAAATATAAGAAACCCTTTTCAAGTTTCTAAGTGCATTCACTCCAACAAGTTGTCACGATCAAGAAGCTTCAAAGTCATATCATTTTTTACTTCAAAGAGTTTGAATCACTATAAAGTTTTTATTGTATACCTTTTAACTATTGTGCATTAATTGTGTGTACACCTTAGCCTAGATAGAGGCATTTCTCTATACACGTTCATTTGTAGAGTTTTTGGTTAGCTCATTGGAAATGCAAGCTCAGAGGAGTTGCTGTTCAGCTTTCGAGAAACTAGATTGTATAAATTGGTCGTGAGCTCGAGAAAATCATCATTATATGAGTTGTTAGTGAACTCATGAAAACCAATAGTGTGAGTTTTTAGTGAGCTTGTAAAACCAATGTATGAGTTCTTATTTAGCTTGGGAAACCAAGTATGATTCCACAGGGTATAGTGAAACCTAAGGTTGGGAAACCTGGGAGAGTGGAGTAGGCACTGTATGTGCAATTATCTTACTTTCTTACTTTTCATTGTTATATTATTCATTTTACTTTGATTAAGACATAAGCATAAAAAGAAGGAATTGATTAAATAGGGGTCAAATAAATTTTTCTAAACCCAATTCACCCCCTCTCTTTGATTTAGCCACCTAACGGGACCAACACTCCAAAGTCTGCAACAAAGTATCTAATTAATTCAAGGGTGGATCCTTTTGGATAACAGAGCCTTAGATTTGGTGTATCCGCTAGATACGTGAAAATTCTTTTTGCTACAGTTAGGTATGATTCTTTTAAACAAGATCGAAATCTAGCACATAAGCATATACTAAACAATAGATTTGGCTTAGATGCAGTTAAGTATAAAAGAGAGCCAATCATACTATGAAATAATTTTTGATCTAAAGATTTGTCCTTTCCATCTTTGTCTAGCCTCATTGATCGTGTGTTTGCTGTCTTTACTTTCTCCCCTTTAAATTTCTTAAGATTTCCTTTGTGTACTTGGATTGGCAAATGTAGATCCTATCATATTTTTGCTTGATTTGCAATCCAAGAAAAAAAATTTAGCTCACCTATCATGCGCATCTCAAATTCAGCCTGTGTGATTCTAAAAAATTCTTGGCAAAGAACTTCATTAGTAGCATTAAAAATAAAATCATTCATATAGACTTGAACTATCGAGATATCTATGTTATCATTTTTGATGAACAATATAGTATCAACCTTTCCTCTTTTGAACTTATGATCAATAAGAAACTTAACTTAATCTTTCATACCAAGTTCTCGGATCTTGCCTCAGTCCATACAGTGCTTTTGTAAGTTTGTAAACATAGTTTGGTTGATCATCTAATTCAAATCCAGGAGGTTGCTCTATAGATACTTTTTTATTTATATATCAATTAAGAAATGCACTTTTTACATCCATTTGGAATAATTTGAAGTTCATATGGGATGCAAATCCAAGTAGCATTCTAATAACTTCTAATATTGTTACAAGGGCATAAGATTCCTCAAAATCAATTTTCTCTTCTTGGGAATATCCCTTAACAACTAACCTTGTTTTATTCATTACAACAAGTCTACTTTCATCTAACTTATTCTTAAAGATCCATTTGGTTTCAATTACTTTGGTGTGCTTAAGTCTTGGAATTAGTTTCCAAACTTTATTTCTTTTAAATTGATTTAGCTCTTCTTGTATTGCAATTATCCAATTTTCATTATCAAGAACTTGATTAATGCAAGTGGGTTCAATGTTAGAAATAAAGGCGAAGTGCCCACAAATGTTGTGCATGGATTTTCTTATTCTAACACCATCATATATATATATATATATATCACCTATAACTTGATCTCTAGGATGGGCTTACTTGAATTTCAAATCAGTTAGATGTTGGAAGGAAGCGTCACCTTCAATTACCTCTTCTTCATCTTTTGAATTTCAATTCCTTCTCCCCTTCTGGTTTTCTAGATATAGTTTCTTCATTTTCTTTGTAGTTTCATTTACATTAATACCAACTTCCTTTATAGGGGTTAAACTACATTCATCAAATGTGACATGCATCGACTCCTCTACAACTTGAGTTTTCTTATTGAAAACTCTAAATACTTTACTATTAGAAGAATATCCAAGGAAGATAGCTTCATTGCTTTTTGGATCATATTTCTCAAGGTTATCCTTTTCATTATTCATCACATAACACAAACATCCAAAAGTATGAAAATAAGAAATATTTGATTTTCTGCTTTTCTAGAGCTCATATGGGGTTTTCTTCAAAATTGCTCTAATGGTTATCCGATTTAGCACATGGTAAGCACTGCTGTAGTAGCATGAACTAGAAATGGCAAAGCAAATTTTACAGCTTGACGAATGTTCTAGTTCGGGCAGCACAAGCAGG
>JAYJMB010017528.1:0-43687 GCA_036873735.1 Pouteria campechiana
CTCCAGTTAGGGACCAAAACCTTTACCAATACATCTTCTATGATTCCCTAAGCAAAATTCTGAGACCTATCTGGCAATTGCAATTTAATGGTAGTTGGCTTCACCTTTCCCAATCCAAGTTTCTAAAAAATTGATAAAGGCATTAAATTAATAGATGAACTAAGATCATGAAATGCCTTATGAAAGAAAGAATTACCAATAGCATACAAAATAGTAAAACTCCCTAGATCTTTCAATTTTTGAGGAAGCTTTCTCTACAAAATAGCACTACACTCTTTTATCAGCTTCATTGACTCAAATTCTTCAAGCTTTCTCTTCTTGGACATGACTTCCTTGATGAACTTAGCATAGTTGGGATCTTCTCTAAAGCCTTTGCGAAAGGAATGTTAATGTGAATTTTCTTAAAATATTTCAAGAATTTGCTAAATTGTTCATCAATTTTCTTCTTTTGAAATCTTTGAGGAAAAGGAAGTGGGGGTTTCAAAATTGGAGGGTTATCAATATAATCCTCCCATGTCTATAATCTTTACCTTTTGGCTCTTCTTTCTTCTCTTCCACTTCTTCTCCTTGTACAATAACTTGATCCATTGATGTTAAGACTGATTATGGCTCATCATGCTTCTTTGAAGATTCATTCTTTGCCACTCCTAAGTATTTTAGTGTTGCACTGCTCCATTGGATTCTTCTCAGTGTCACTTGGAAAAGAACCTTTGTTAAGATTATTGACAAAATTTACAAGTTGACCAATTTGAGTTTCCAAAGACTTGATAGATGCATTCATATTTCTCATCTGTATCTCCATGCTATCAAGTCTTGCCTCACTCCTTGTAAATCATGATCAGCTTTCTTTTACAAAGGTACTCAAGAGATCTTTAGGTGATGACTTCTTTTCTACTGGTTATGATTGATGTGGAGGTTGAAAATCAGTAGGAGGGTTTATGGCATTCCTAGGATTCCCATAAGAAAGATTTTCATCATTTCTCTATCCTGGATAATATTGAGTTGGTGGGTTGTTTCCATAAAAGTTGTTGTAACCCTTATTATTCATGTATTGCACCCTTTTTTTGGTTTGGTATACAACCATGTATGATCCAATTGTAGAAGAATAAGACTCTACTGAGCTTGAAACTCCCTTTGATGCAGAATTAGCTATTATCAACTGGTGAGTTAGAGATAACATCTGTGCAGTGAGAGGTTAGATTCGATCCACTTAAAAACAAAAAGCAACCTTTCTTACCATATTGTATTCATTGGGCCATTGAAAAGTGTTGGATGCCATATCTTCAAGCAAAGGTATTTTGCATGCACTATCAAGAAAATAAAAAGAAATATAATCAAATAAAAATAAGTGAAAATAAATTTCAAAATAAAATAAAAAATAAAAATCCAAATTAAAACTAAAATTTTCTTTTGAAAATATTAGTGAGAGATAAAAATAAGATAGTCCCCAGCAACGATGCCAAAATCTTATTTAGTGCAAATCAACCACAAGCGTACGGTGTCAAGTTTTATAGTATAATGATGGAAAGGTTGTCATCTCCACAAGAACTGCAAATTTTAACTAATCATTAGCTATTGTAGAAAATAAGCCTAACTTTGTCTAGAAAATCAAAAACTAAGAAAGTGAATAAGAAGTAGAAGTATTTAAACTTTGGTGGGAAGAAATCAAGACAGAGAAGCTCTAGAGGATCGATTTCACTTATGTTCCAATCATGGTGTTTTCAACTCATCATATATTGATTGTACTCTTTGTTTATAAATCAAGAATTCTAATTAGCTCAACTCCCTTTCCTGAGTGCCGAGTCAATTATCTAATCTCAATTTTCCAATTTTGATATCCCTATAAAAATCAAAAGATTAAGAATGTATTAAGATTTGTGATTCTTTTGAATGATTTCACAAAACCTAAAAGCTCTCCTAAGTCATCTAGAATTTCATGTTATGATACCTAGATCCTATTTAGGATTACCTCTCCGGAGAGTCAAATCCCAAATATAAAATCATTTAATAGATAGCCAATAAATTGAAAGCATTAAAATAAGACATCATAAATAAACCAAAGAAAATTATCAATAATATAATTTTTCAATCACACCATAATATCCCCTTTAGAAAGAGGAGTTTAGCTACTCATAATGGTAAAAAAATAATTCCAAGTAATCTAAACATGATTCCAAAATTAAAGGAAGAATAAGAAAGATAAAAATCTAAGAATTTGTTGATTTTCCTCTATCTTGGACCCAAAATATCTTGCACTTTAAATACTCCATGCCAAAACTCTCCTCTCTCTCTCTCTCTCTCCCTCTCTCCCTCCCCAAAACTCCTTAAATAACCCTAATTAGGGTTGTTTTCCACTTCAATATGGATCCCCAAGTGGTTTGGTGCATAAAATATACAAAATATTAAAAATAACATATTTCTGCATTGCTCTTGCACTGCGGCTCCAAAAATTGCTATTCACATAATGTTTTATACTGGAGCCGCAATGCCAAACTTGTTATCCACTAATGCTAGGAATAGTGTCCACTATTTTGGCTATAATGTTCTCATAGAATATTGGAATATGTGATTCTATATTTGCAAAGATAATTTCATGGGCTACAACTTTCATGTTGACTAAGTTCTCCAAATCGGCCTCTATACATGATAAAAATTGGCTACAAGTGACATTTTTTTCATATTCAATGGTTCTGAAATCTGAGATAGTTATAGTGTTTTGCCTATAATGTCTATATTTGATCTCCAAATACTATGATTCTTAATATTTTGGACAACTAACTTGAAGGGTTGCAACTTCTATGTTGAATACTTTTCTTGAATTAGTATCCATATGTACTAAAAATGGTCTCAAAGTTATGCCTTTTTCGTAATTAGCTCCTTTTTGACATGTTTTGATGCTTAAAAAATAAACTAACTCCATTATGTACAATATCTAATCAAATATGATTATAATATAATAAAATCATATCAATTGAAGATCCAAAATATGTAAATTTAGCTATTAAAATATGATAGATTATGAGCTCATCATCTATGGATTGATTCTAGTAGATTTTGTGCTCTTTTGATCCATATTTTGTTCTTGAAATTTTTGAAAAAAAGTTCACCTTGATCATTTATGTTTAGCATAGAATTCTTACTTAATTTCATCACTTTAGATTTTTTGATTTGTTTTTCATGGTTTATTAGAGTTTCCTTGATGGTTTATGAATGTAACTCGATCTTTTAATCAAGGTGATTTGTAGTACTATTCAGAAATAGTGAGAACTTTGTGCAGGTTAAGGAGGCAAGCTCAAACAAATTTTGAAGAGAACAAACTACCACTTGATCCCTTATTTGTTAATGATTCTAATTTAGAAGAGAAGGAAGTCATGGCTTGAAATCGAACTTTGAAAGAGCTTACCGCCCTAATTTGAATCAACAACCCTTATGCAATACGTTCCCTACTTGGATGCTAGCACTATTTTGAATTAAATTTGGAATAATACATCTCTTGCCCACTTTTCATGGCCTTATAGGTGAAAATCCTCACAAACATCTAAAGGAGTTTCATGTGGTATGCATGAGTATGAAACCCATAGGGGTGACTGAAGAGCAAATTAAATTAAGAGCCTTTCCATTTTCTATGAACGATTCGGCTGAGGATTAGCTCTATTATGTACATTCTAAGATTCTTATCACATGGAATGAAATGAAGAGGTTATTTTTGAAGAAATATTTCCAAGCTTCAAGGGTGACCAACATTCGAAAAGAAATTTGTGGTGTAAGATAATACAATGGAGAGTCCCTACATGAATATTGGGAATGTTTCAAGAAATTATGTTGTAATGCCCAAGGTGTTAAAATTTAGAACGTGTTGTGAAATATTGCTAAGGCTACGATAAATGTGTACCAATTTGAAATTTTGAAATTTTGAAATTTATTGAGTCATTACATAAATGTAAGTGTGGAATGATTGTGGCTAAAGTTGGATATACATGTGAAAGGGGTGATCAATATGTGACTTGATCTAGCTATTTTGGGGCATAATATATGTATTTTAGTATGATCTTACTATATTTACATAAAATTATTATTGAGGAATTGCTCATAAGAGAAATAATGAGGAAAAGAATGAAGAAAAAGGGTAAGACCATATTAAAAGAGAGCTCAATATGAAAATTCTATTATTTGTATTCAATTTTTGGCAAAGAATTTGGATTATTTAGAAAAAGTATTTAACATAAAAGTTATATATATTTAAATTTATTTATAATGAATTAAGAATTATGTGATTTGAATATCAAATGAGGAAGTTAGAGCTAAAATACTATAACTATATCTAGAGATGCATATTGTGTTGAAACAAAAGGCATTACTTTGAGGCCAAACTAATCATATTTGATGGATAAGTTAGAAAATATGATCAACATAAAAATTATATATACTACAATTATATTTCTAAATCATTAAAAATTACATAAATTGGAAATTATATGAGGAATTTATGGCTAAAACAAAAAAAAAGCTCCTAGGGAGTAGCAAAATTGGCGCTAAGCTGCCCAAATCCGAGGCTGCGCCACCAGTTTCACTGGAAAGTCGGTGACCCAATTTTTTTGCTATTTTTGACCCTGTCTTTTATTTCTAACTCCTTCTTCCTCCCCACACCCAAACCCATTGTCCTAGTCGCTGCTATGCATGCATAAACTCTTGCCATTTTAGCTATAAGATAGGATCATTTAGGCATGTAATTACCCAAGTATGCATTTAGACTTGGGATTTAGCCATGTGGACAGTGGAAAAAGAAGGAAATCTGAGTTTGCTATAAAGGGAGGTGGATTCTTGGGGATTTGAGGCCAAAATCATGTTCTATGGTGGGAGCCATGCATGAAATATGTGGTAAGTCCATTCTTTCCAAGTTAATTTATGAATTCTTTTTGTTAGGGTTTACACCCAACTTGTGAGCAATGATTTTTGGAAGATTTGAGGGAGATTAGTGAGATTTCATGGGAAAATTACTTAATTCTTTGTTTGTAATGGTTTTGGAGTGATCGGGACATAAGAAATTTGAAGTTGGATGATGAACTAATTGGGGGTTTTGTGGAGAAGGTGGTTAAATAGCAAATTGTTGAACTGAGGGCTTAATTGACTTGGAATTAAGCTTAATCACTTGTGCATTGCATTATATACAAACTATATGTTGTGGGACATGGAATTTTGTTGATGCACGTGTTTAAATATTGTAAATTAACTGATGCTTATAACATGTTTGATGAAATGCTTTCATGAGGCAAATGATGAGCTTGATGAATCATTGTGTAGCCAAAAATTGGTTATGAAAGAGGCAATAATATAATATAGTTAGTAAATGAAATGCATGATTAAGAAATGATTTAAGAGGAATGTAAATTAAATAGATTTGTAATTAATGTTAGAGTACAATTGTGCGCTTGAAAAATAATGCACCAATTGTATATCTTGAAATGTAAATTCATTGGCGTGATATGAGTTAGTTAAAGATTGATTGATAAGTGAATAGCATTGTGGTATGTGTAGGACTAATTGGTTGTGGATTGGAGGCTAAGTTGTGGAAATCTAAAGATTTATGAGAAGTAGTTCTTCAATAAGGTAAGTAGGCTCTCTTTTTAGGTCGATTGTATTATTGATTGGCGATAACAATTATCTCATTGAATATAATTGTTTGTGTTTGGGCATGTGTGAATGGGTGGGGATATCGGATATCCCAAGGATATTTATTTTATAGTATATGTATATGATGTATGGATTGATGTGGGATTTTAAGTAACTTAGAGTTTTTTATGTGATAATTACTTGAATGCATGTATTAGTGCAATGGTAAGCATTCCATGATGATGTATTTGTATAAATATGATATGGTATGTTTATGCTTGGATGGCATAATTTGATTTGTTGTATGGTATAGATATGACATGCCCAGAGTGGCTTAGAAGTGAAGTGCCTGAAGGGCACGGTTGAGATACTGGTTTGAATATGGTATAAGAATGAATTGCCTGATGTAACAATTGCATAGATGTGATTAATTGCACCATTAAGATATGAAGTGCCTACATGACAATTAGGGCACAAGATGTGGATGTATTATTATGTTTGATTCATGAGATAATATGACATAATGTATATAAATAAGTACATTGGAATGATGATGACTTGAGCCTCATGATTATATTCGCATGATCACCTTATAAGCTATATATTTATGTTTATGAACATATTGCTATTTTACTATTATTTTCTGTTCAGCCTTCTTACTAAGTTTGCCTAAATTCATGCCTTCTTATTATATGTTGTTAGCTAGCAGGTCAAGTATTGGAGACAACTATAGGTTGGTGTTCATGAACCAAGCTGAAGATACCATGAGTATTTGTATGATCAACCGAGATTGTATGCCATCATGTATTTGTTCATGATTATAATTAAGATATCAAATAATGTATAATTTAAATGTATTGGTATGTTATAGTGGTAATTGTATATGGTATTGTGGATGGATGAGTACTATCCAGTCATGTATATCGTCATCATGAGATGTCTCAGGTTCTAGTCAGATGTGGGTAAATTGTGCTAGTTTAGGAAATTATTGTATTGCTTGAGGCATTAAAATAAGGATAAAGGGGTTTTACAGTGTTACTAAGGCCATGATGAATGTGAATCAATGAAAAATTTGAAGCGTTGTTTAAAGGCAAGTGCGAAACAGTCAAATTTTTTATAATTATATGGTTGAACACATTGTAATTATTTAAAGTAAAGAAATTAATCTTGGGATCAAATACATTTATGTTAAAGGAAATTTATGTGCATTTTTGTGTTATAGTATATGAAAAATTTATGATTAAAATGCATGAGAAAATGTAAGGAAAAAAAAGATTGAGGAAAACCCAAAGCAGCATAAGTGTATTTTGAGAAATGCTAAATGAGAAAAGGGATTAATTGTGTCTAATTTTTGACATATATAATGGACGAATTAAAATAAGTGTTAACTTAAAAGTTATATATCATGAAATTATCTTTCTAACGAATCAAGAATCACTTGATTCTGATGTCATATGAGTAAGTTATTTTTAATACACCAAAACTATTCCATATGCTGAAAAATAATGAGATGAACAAGATGGGTCAACTTTATCTAAACTTTTAATATATTTATGGGATTATTTAGGAAATGTGGTTAACATTAAAGTTTTATTCCTTGAACTTATCTTTCTAATCCTCCAAAATCAAGTGATTTGGATATTTTATGAGAGATATGGCTGAAATACGGAAACTGCTCCTGGTAGGTGGTATGGCAGGAGGCTGCTATACCGGCTGCGGTCAGATCCAAGGCCATATAACTTGCTGCCTAATGGCAGGCAGTATGGCAAGAGGCAGACATACTCGTTACGATCGCAGGTGATATGCTAGGCACTTTCCATATGTCGGTTGTGCAATTTTATAAGGCTTACCCATTCTATTTTTCATTTCAACCATCTCATTTCTTCCCTATGCCCACCCCTCATGCCCTAGACCCTGTTATGACTATTTTCTTACTATTTTAGCCTGAAGGAAACCTAGTTTAGGTGGATCTTCCATTTAAACCCAAGTTTAAGCCATTCTGATGGTGGATGAAAGAAGGAAACCTAATTTCCTACAAATAGAGCAAGCTAATGGGAGTTTTGGACTTGGATCCTTACTCAAGGGAAGAAGCCATGCCTAAATATATAGGTAAGCCATGTTTCCCTAACCATTTCATTTTGGCTTATTAGGGTTTTTGGAAACATTGAAAAATGGTGGTAATGATATGGGATTCATGGGAGAAGTGAGTAATGAGTTAATTAACATGCTTTAAGGCTTAATTGGGCATGAGAAACCTTGATTTATGTTGGCTAGGGTTTCATGAATAGTATATTTGGGGAAAATGGTGTAATTGCTCTAAGAAACATGAGGGTAAATGATTTAGGCATGAATTATGATGTTGTGGGACTTGTATGGGATAATTTGGACATCTAAAGGTTGATTATGGACAATGAATTAAATGGGATTTTTCTATATGAGCTATGTAAGTCATGAATTAATTGCATTAAAGGCATGATTGAGACTTAATTGAATTTTTATTGAGGTTAATTAAATATTAACCATGTTGTATATAAACTAAATGATGAGTTTAAGCTTAGTTGTAGTTATGTAATGAAAGTTAGAGTTAATTAACCTGTCATGAAGGTTAATTCATTATATGAAGGTTAAGTGATTGTTAATTGTTATTATAAGGTTAAGTGATTGTTAATTATTATTATTTATGATTGAACATTATAATTCATTAATTTGAGATAAATTAATTAAGATTTCATTAGTAAGTGAATAGAAATTATTGTGTGTATAGGATTGTGGAGCAGAATGGAAGCTATTAAGCTTGTGAAATTTTGGAACTCAAGGAACTGAGGTAATTAGGCTCTTGTTTATTGAATGCATGGATGAGAATATAAAATATCCCATTGTTTGTACCAAGTATGTTTGTTTTGGATGAGGGATAGTGGATATCCCATGCTCATGTAAGACTGTTGTTTATGTATTTTACGAATGCATGAATATTAGGGATAATGAGCATTCCTGGTTTTGAATTAATTAGTTCATGGCTGATGATTCATGTGAACATGTGAATGGTGGGGATAGAGAGTACCCCGTAATATGCTTATTCTTTGGTATGGATGTTTTCTAAGTGAAAGTGATAGGGAATATCCTAGGTTTGTATTGAATAGAATGGATGGGATGGATGTATCCCATGAGATACATTATTTTATATGAACGTGTATAGAAATGGAATGAGAAACATTCCATGTTTTGTATATTGGATTATGATTGATGGGGATAAAGATTATCCCATGATAAATTCTTTTGTGATATATGAAAGTATGGTAGATACAATAGAAGATATCCTATGATTGTGTGATAATGGAATATATATAAATGTATGTGGTAATGGAATGGAAAGCATTGCAGAATGTTGTATGTGCTATAATGAGGTTATATTGTGCCTGAATGGCACAGTTATATGATTATGCTTATATGGCATTGTTAAAATGTGAAGTGTCTTCATGACACATTTAAGATATTATTTACTGTTTCAATATGTGGTGCCTATAAGGCACTTATTATAGTATGATGAGCTCAGCATGGCTTGAGTTGTGAACTGTGAATATGCTTGAAGGGCGTAGGGTGTATGTTGGATGGTTGAGGCCGTGGGGCTCATGGTTATGTGTCTATTGTGTGATTGCTCTATCATGGGTTTAATCATGTTCTGATTTAGAAAATGTGGTTTCTGATTAATTATAATTTCTTATTGTTTTCTATTTCTGCCTACTTATCGAGTTACCTAGACTCATGTCTTCTTATTTAATTTTTTTTAGTTGACAGGATAGGTAAAGAATTCCAACTGTGCATTGGGATTGGCGAGCAAGAGTAGAAGATATTTTAATGGTATGTTAAAATGTTGGGATTGGAATCTCATTATGTAATTATGTATGATTGTAATTTATTCCAAATGATGTAAATAAAATGTAATGGTATGTCATAGTGATAGAATTTTGAATGTAGCTGTGTGATTCCCATCATGATTGGTTCCGGTTTTGGAACAAAGCTGCGGATATGGATGTGAGTTGTTGTTAAATTTAATTATCTTAAGATAGTTAAAATTTAGTTTTTATATATTAAATGTATGTATTTTAAGTCTAAATCCTGATAATTCAGGGTAGACTCTACCAAATTTTTGGTAAAATTTACATGTAAATGGGAAGTAGATAGGAAAATATTAGCATCCCGCATCGACCCTGGTAGTGCAAAGTGAAAAAGCATAGGGTGGGGGTGCGGGGCATTAAAATTATATTATTATTTTATGATTATTAAATTCAAGTTTTATATATGATGATGAATGTAGAGGTGTAAATCCATAAAATTCAAGGTATACTCTATCAGATTTTTGGCAGAATTTTCCTTTAGAATTAAAGAATTATAGTGGAATGATAAAACACATAGGCCGCAAGGGGGGTTTGACATATGTGCAAGATACCCCCCTCAACTAATCTAATATTTCTATGAAGTCCTTTTACCCACTGATAGTAGTATGATTGATGCCACTAGTGGAGGAGCTTTGGTGGATAAAACTCCTGCTGCCACAAGAAACTTGATTGCAAATATGGTGGTCAATCTGCAACAATTTGGTATTAGGCTTGAACCTCTATCAAAGCATTTTGATGAGGTAAATATTGTTGAACCAAATGGTGCATATGGCAAATATCCAAGTTTTGATGATGAACAACAACATATGAGTGAACATTTATGGTACTGACACTTGTGTTCCCAAGCATTGCAAAAACAGATATAAATATATTGGGAAACAATTTAAATATAGTGGAAGATGCATACAAATAATACATCAGCAAGAAAAATCCACTGACAAAAAGATGACGAGAATGCTTAGAAAGAATAACACTGAAACATTGAAAAGAAGTCACAAGGAGTATCTGTAGTCATAACATTCAAGCCTCAATGAGTGATCAGATAAATGTTTTACAAATAAAGTCAGTATCATATTTAGACAAATTGTTCCACAGACAAGTTAGATAAACTGCTTATGATCAACACTTGTCTGCAACATAAAGATGAAGCCAGTTTGCAACAGTAGAGATGAAATAGAGCAGAAATTAGACAGATGAAGATCTAAAATAAAGTCAAATTATTCAAGCATTTACCTCTCATATAAAGTCTATCTAAGATTGAAAAAGAACAACGAACCTGTCTGCAGTCCTCTACAAAAAATATAGAAGACAAAGTAGAAGCGGCACAATAACTACAAAAAAATAACTTTGTCTATCATCTTCATCTGCAAATTCATTTGCAACTTGCAATAGACAATCCATCAAATGACCACTGAAGAAACGAATCATCTATTGGTGTGCTACCATAGGCAAGCAAATTTAGAACCTTACTCCAATTAAATTACCTATAGTAGTGTGAATAAGGGTCGATCCCACAAGGAGTATCTACCTTAATTTTATGCAAAATGAGTAAGAAAGGGGGGTTTTACATGTAATGAAGAAAGTGTTATAAAAGAAATCTATGAGAGAAGAAAACCTTGGTTCAAGTCTACATGCACTATCAGAATCTCATAACTAATCATTGATGCAATGATAAATCAATTGAGTATTCACCATTGGAATTATATTTTCTATCCTCCTTCAACATAGGTAATTAGAAACTAGCATTCTAATTAACCCTAACAGCTAAAATATCCAAGACCAGCTGTAAAAGTTTAATCTAATAGCAGCATTAAGATTTGTAGAGATTGATGAAGCTACACAACACAAGCACACATGGTTGCATTTAATTTAGTCAAATATTCTTCTTAAGATTTAATAACTACAACAATAATGAATTATTAAACCATAATTGCTTCATAGATTAGAGGGATCAAACAATTATAGATTTGATATCTAATCTAGCAATAGATTGCAATGATTAATAAACTAGTAGGTCTCCTAGCAATTAAGCATAATTATCATAATCATGAACAAAGAAGAACATTCAATACTTAAAGTATAAATTGAACAATTAAATCAAATTAGATCTCACAGTATATTAATTCTGAGGCTTCTATTTCCTTAAACCAAGAATAAAAGTTTAGCTACACAGGGTCATGATGAAAAGTTGAAGAATAGAAAAGAAAAGAGAGAGGAAGATCTTCGCCAAAAGCTTGCTTTGATATCTCTGAGTTGCTGCCTCCTTTTTCCTCTCCAAATCCCCTACTTCTCTATTAAAACACCTTTTAAATAACCCAATTTAGGGTTCTCTTGCACCTCCTCATGGATTTCTAAAGTTATCTTGAGCATATAATATGCAATTGCTAAAAATATCTTATTTCCACGCATATAGTCTGTCTAACAGGAGAAGTTTTCATATTTTTGTCATATCTTTCTCATATGATATCCAAATCATATGATTATTGATTCATTTTAAATATAATTTTAAGATATAAAACTTTTATGGTGACAAATTTCTTTGAATCATCCTCTAAATATGCCAAAAGCTTCCATAAAGTGATACCTATTACCCCACATTATGTTTAGCAAATTCTCTAGAGACAGCTGTAGTATTTTTGCCATTACTTCCTAATATTAACTTCGAATTAAGTAATTATTTTTAGTTAGATAATTTTAAGTGATATAATTTTTATGTTGAACACTTTCTAAAAATATCCCTATATCTTTGCCAAAATTTTCCCTAAACTGCCATTAAAATTCTACAATTTTTCTTACTTATGAAGCATCCAAAAATAGAAGTCCTAAAAATAGAATTCCTTCTTCAATTGAATTGTTACATTCACATCCCACCATCTGATTTATGCCTAATTTATATTAATACTTCATGATTGATGTTTGATTAGAGCTTCAGATTGATGCTCCCATAATGATGTGTGTCTCCATGAAGACCTCTGTTTCAAAATAGCATATTTTGGCCCCAAATTAACCTTAATTCTGCCAAATTGACCTATAACACAAATAAATCCATTGAGTGCAATATTTAATATAATATGAATGTAAAGCAATGAAATTATATCATTTAAAGACCAAAACATGACAATCTAGGTATTAAAATATGATAAATTATGAGCTCATCAAATACCCCCATACTTAACTTTTGCTCATCCTTGAGCCATACCCAAATTTACTCTCTCCCAAAAAAAATATCAAGGTTACAATATTTATAAACAAAGAACAACCAATCTCTTCAAACCTCATAGTATATCATGAACAAATCATTCTTACACAACCTACAATCATTCAATAAGCATTCTCTCTTGAAGATGGATTAAATTAAATAAGTAAAACCCTCATGGAAATAAACACTCTACTCTCATGTGTTTAAAGGATATATGTTCTGCTCAAATTCATTCCAATGAAAATGATCTACCATAAGCTTGCATATGTTCTCATTCTTCATCACTAGGATCACATGTATACCATGAATCATAAGGACTTTTCATAGGTTGTAATGGGGTTTAGGGTAAAGGTGAGAAATATTTGGAGATGTATCTCAAAAGCCATTGAAACTAGTGAAGCACAAATAAATCAACTCAAGCTCAAATATATAAGAAATTTACAATCACTTATTTTCTTTTGCATCTTTCACCTTTGAATACATGATGTATAAACATACACTTTCCCTTGGAATTTTGATATTTTCTTTTTCTTTTCTTGTCTCTTTTTCTTTCAGTTTGAATTTTTCTTTTAAGAACAACAACATATTCTATTTCACCAATTATAGCCATTCCACCAATTTTGACACCCCTACACTTTATTTCTTGCACACCCATACGTAGCACAATGATAACCCATGCTCCACTAGCTCTATGGCTTGGGTAAAGACATTACTTTTCTGGATTTTAAGCTTGTAACATAGGTTTACAATAAAAGTCTATAAATCTCAAAGGGGTTCAATAAGAGGCAAAATTAATCATAAGGTAGGCTATTTGGCTCATGTTGTTTATAACAAAGATGACCCTAATCATATTCATGCATGCATGTATCAATGTGATCTCAAAGAAAATCAAGGCAAGTTCTAGAGAAATCCATGGAAGAATACCTCTCATGAAGAAAAAGGGAGAGACTGATGTGAATGTGTTAATCTAGAGGCTAAAAATCTCACCAGCTTTTATCTACGAAATTTAGTCATCACCATTCTCAAGAAAAATAACTGAACTAAGCAATTGCAAATTGGAAGATTACTTGTTCAATCATGTTATGAATTTTTCAAGCTTAGTTGACATCCTCAACCTCAAATCATTAGAAACTAGCAAAACAAAGGGTAAAACTGGCTCTCTCTAAAAATATTTTTTTTTCAAAAATAAAAGAAGAAATAAAAATAAAAACACCAAAAAAACAACCAAAACCTAAATTCCCTCCCCCACACTTAAAACTTACATTGTCCCCAACGTAAGGTCAAATGCAAAGAAGATGCAAAAATAACCATAAAAGAAATGCAAAAATAAGAAGGAAATAAGGAAAAGAAACACAAACTCCCCTTGGGTTGCCTCCCAAATAGCGCTTTTGTTTATAGTCATTGGCTTGACTCAGTGGTTCCTTCATCAATCGGTGTAAACTGGCAGTTCCAAATCCAATTCTGTAGCATTCTTAACTTGTAGTCCTTTGTAGAAACACTTAAGTATATGACCATTCACTATGAAAACTTTGGAAGTCACCAAACTTTGAATTTCAATTGCACCATGAGGAAAAACATTAGTGACAATAAAAGGTCCATTCCAACAAGAACGTAACTTACACAAAAACAGATGAAGTCTTGAATGGTATAGAAGAACTTTCTAACCAACTTTAAACTCCTTCCTTGAGATCATCTTATCATGAAAAGCCTTCATCTTTTCTTTGTAGATCCTTGGATTCTCATAGGAATCATTGCGAATCTCCTCTAACTCTTGTAATTGCAACTTCCTATGCTCTCCACTTTCATCTATGTTTATGTTGAAACTCTTGATAGCCCAATAAGCCTTGTGTTCAAACTCAACAGGAAGGTGACATGATTTCCTAAACACTAACCTATAAGGTAACATACCAATGGGTGTCTCGTATGTAGTCCTGTACACCCACCAAGCATCATCTAAGCACAAACTCCAATCTTTTCTATTAGGATTAACTACCTTTTCAAGAATGGATGATTTCTCAATTTGATACTTCAACTTGTCCACTAGTTTGTGGATGATATGCGATTGACACCTTATGGATCACATGATATTTTCTCAACAAAGCTTCAACTATTCAATTGTAAAGGTGAGTGCCTCGATCACTTACAAAGCTCTTGGAATTCCAAACCTGGAGAATATGTTAACCTTGATAAAATTCATAATAGCCTTAGAGTCATCAGTCTTGGTGGCTTTAGCTTCCACCCATTTCGAAACATAGTCAACAGTAAGTAATATATAAACTAAACCAAAAGAAACAGGAAACGGTCCAATGAAATCAATGCTCCAAACATTAAAAATTTCATAGACTAGTATGGGGGTTTGTGGCATCTTATTCCTTTGGAAAATATTACCTGTCCTTTGACAATGATCACGCAACTTGCAAAAATAGTATGAATCTAGACACAAAGATGGCTAATAAAAACCACACTCTAACACCTTTCTTGTTGTTCTCTTAGCTCCAAAGTGACCTCCACAAGCATAAGAATGACAAAAGGTAAGTATAGATAGAAAATCACTCTCAGGAATGCACCTTCTTATTACCTAGTCTACATAATGCTTCCACACGTATGGGTCATCCCACACATAATATTTTGCATCACTCTTGAACTTGTTTCTTTGAGCTTTAGACAAGCGAGGAGGTAATATGTTAGTGACCAAATAGTTTACTGTATTTACATATCAAGTCAATTTCTCACTCGTAGAGAATAATCACTCATTAGGAAACATTTCTTGCAGATGAAATTCATCCCCCACATGGACTAATCGACTCAAATGATTTGCAAAAAGATTTTCTATCCCTCGTTTGTCCTTGATCTCCAAGTCAAATTCGCTCAAGAGAAGTATCCACCTTATCAACCTTGGCTTTGCTTCCTTCTTCATCATCAAATAATAAAGAGCTGCATGATCAGAATAAACAATGACTTTAGTACCAAGCAGATAAGATCTAAATTTTTCTAAAGTAAAGGCAACAGCTAAAAGTTCTTTCTTAGTAGTGGAATAATTTCTCTGAGCATCATTCAATGTCCTTGAAGCATAATAGATGGCATGAGATGCTTTCCCAATTCTCTAACCCAAAATATCATCCACTACATAATCGCTTGCATCACACATTATCTCAAAAGGAACATTCCACAGGAGGTTGGATAACGGGGGTTGAGGTTAGTAGTTCCTTCAACTTGTCAAATGCCCTTTTATACCCTTCATTGAACTCAAAAGTCATATCCTTTTGTAGTAACTTGTATAGAGGAAATGCTATTTTGGAGAAGTCCTTGATGAATCTTTGATAGAAACCTGGATGTCTAAGAAAAGAACGAACTTCCTGCACACTAGTAGGATAAGGTAAAGACTGAATGATATCAACTTTAGCTTTATCTACCTCCATTCCACTAGATGAAATAATATGACCCAAAATCATCCCATGTTCAACCATGAAGTGACATTTTTCAGAATTTAACACAAGGTTAGTTTTTATGGATCCTTGAAGAACAAGTGTGAGGTTATGCAAGAAATTATCAAAGGAGTCTTCATGAACTATGAAATCATCCATAAAGACTTCTATGATCTGCTCAATATAATCTAAAAATATGTTAACTATACACTTTTGGAGTGTGGCTGGGGCATTGAAAAGTTCAAAGGGCATATGTCGATATGCAAAAGTTCCATATGGGTTGTCTTCTCTTGATCTTTAGGGGCAATTGCAATTTGGAAATAACCTGAATACTCATCAAGGAAACAATAGTAAGACCAGCTAATCTCTTATGTTTGATCAATAAAAGGTAAAGGAAAGTGGTCCTGGTGAGTTACAACATTTAATTTTCTATATCTATACGAACTCGCCACCCATTCTGAACATAAGTAGGAACCAACTCATCATTCTGATTTTTCACCACGGTCATTCTAGTTTTTTGAAGAACCACTTGAACTGGACTAACCCAACTGCTATCCAAAATAGGGTAAATCACTCCAACTTTAAGAAGTTAGAGGATTTCCTTTTTCACTATGTCCATCATGGGTGGGTGGGTGGGTTCAATCTCCTTTGTGGCTGACAAGAAGGTTTTGCATGCATGTAGATGGGTTGATTCCTTTAATATCTGCAATTGTCTAACCAATAGCCATCTTATGCTCCTTAAGGACTTGCACTAGCTTCTGTTCTTGTGATGTACTGAGTTTACTTAAGATGATCACTGATAATGTCTCTCCCTCTCCAAGGAACACATACTTGAGATGAATGGAAAAAGGCTTCAAATCTGGAACAGGAGCCTGCAAAATAGAGGGTAAAATTCTCTTGTCAGAAATTGATAATTCAACATGAGGAACATTACCTAGTTTTGGTGACTTTGGAAAGTCATCCAATGCTGTAATAGTTTCTTGCAGTTCCAAAGTCCATGGTAAATCCCCATTCTCCTTCTCAAGATTCTCACTAATAACAACTTCCAATATATCTTTGCCATCAATTTTAAAAACTTCATGTGCACAAGAATCAATCACATCAATAGAATAAATAGAGTTATCATCATCAGGATACTTTATGGCATCATAAATGTTAAACTTAACAATTTCACCATCAAATTCCGTGCTATGAACATCTATCTTAGTTTTGGATGGCTTTAGAATGGTCTTCCTAATAGAATGGGAGTAGTGTGATTACCATTCTCCATATCTAGCACATTGAAATCAGCAGGAAAGACTAAATCATTGACTTGCACAAGAATATCGTCAACTACACCTTTGCAATATGCATTGGATCTATCAGCTGATTGAATTACAACACCAGTGTTATTCAAAGGTCCAAGTTTCAAAGAAGCATATAAAGAATATGACATGATATTAATGGAAGCTCCTAAATCTAACATGGCCTTTTCAAGTTTAGTGTTGCCTATCATGCAAGGGATAGTGAACATACCTTTGCACTTTGCAGAGAGTTTTCTTTGAATAATTGTAGAAACATTCTCCCCTACTCTTAGCTTCTCATACACTTTAAGTTTCTATTTCCTTGATATTGTACACAATTCTTTCAGAAATTTAGCATAACGAGGTACTTGATTAATTGCATCAAAAAGTGGAATATTTACCTCACACTTACGAAAAGTCTCAAATAAATCTTAATATCGCTCAATTTTTTTAGATTCTGCTATTCCTTAGGAAAAGGTGGTACTGGTTTATATTCAGAAAGATGTGGAAACTTATGTTTGACTGCTTCATTATCCTTAGGAAGGTCCTTTTCTACAACAATACCTTTCTCCTTTTCTTGCTTTGTTGGTGTAGGAGTCATCTTTTCTAGAATTTCAACCTCCTTATCACTTCTCAAAACAATTACACTCACATTCTCTCTTGGGTTCACGAATGTTTGAGAAGGCAATTTCTTTGAATTCTGTGTCTCTAACCAATTGATTGTTGTTGCCATCTGACTCATTTGATTCTCCATAATCTAAATGCTAGCCTTCATCTCCTATTGAAATTGCAAAGTGTTAGTGGCAAGAGACTTAAAAATATCTTCTAAAGACATACCAAAGTTAGAAGTTTATCCTTGTGGTTGTCTAAGTGGGTATGGCTATTGATACTGCTAAAAATTTGGGCAATTTTGAGCAAGAGGTTGATTTACTTGTGGGCGCTTGTATGTGTTTAAATAGGGATCATACTTCCTTTGTGGTTGTCTAGAAAAACAATCCATTGCATTCACCTGCTCAATAAGTTCCTCTTGAAGAGTAAGGCACGCATCAGTAGGATGTCCTATTACTAAACAAATGTCACAAGCTTTTGTTGTATGCATATTTCCTATAGCCAATTGATGAACAAGAGAAGTCAAACCTATAATTTGTTATTCAAGGGAAGAATCACTTACCTCATTAACAGGCTTAGATAGAGAATCTAGCCTATTGCCAAATTATCATAAGTTGGCTAACATGTTTGTAATCAAATTCTTTATAGCTTTAGGAGTTTTATCCACCAAAGCACCTCCACTAGCAACATCAATCATGCTCCTTTCAGTGGGAAGAAGTCCCTCATAGAAATACTGGATGAGTAACTATCCACTAATCTGATGATGGGGGCAACATGCACATAATTTCTTGAAACATTTCTAATATCTATATAGAGATTCTCCACTATGTTGTCTTACACCACAAATTTCCTTCCTAAGGTTGGCTGCCCTTAAAGCAGGAAAATATTTCTCCAAAAATAATCTCTTCATCTCATTCCATGTTGTGATGCTCCCAAATGGTAGATAGTAAAGCCAATCCTTAGCCAGATCTTTCAAAGAGAATGGAAAGGCTCTCAATTTGATTTGCCCTTTAGTCACTCCTATTGGTTTTATACTTGTGCATACCATATAAAATTCCTTCAGATGCTTGTGAGGATCTTCACCTGCAAGACCATGGAAAGTGGGCAAGAGATGAATTAGTCCAGATTTTAATTTGAAATTAATTGTAGCATATAAACTAGGAAACGTTATGCATAGGGGTTGTTGATCTAAATCAGGTGTGGTAAGCTCTTTCAAAGTTTAATCTTTAGTCATAATTTTCTCCTTTTCTGAATAAGAAATTCTCCAAGTTTCTCTCCTTAATCTGTGTAAAGTTCTCTCTATTTCTAGCTCGTGTTGTAAATTAACTTGATCATAAGATAGAGTAACAGTCATAAACAATAAAAGAAAATCTAATAAACCCTAAAAAATAAATAAGGAAAAATCTTTTTTTAAAGAAAAATTCAATAACAAAATAAAGATCACTAAAGCAACAAAATTCAACTAGAATGCCTTCTCGACAACGGTGCCAAAAATTTGGTGTGCTATCGTAGGCAACCAAATTTAAAACCTTACTCCAATTAAATTACCTGTAGTAGTCTGAATAAGGGTCAATCCCATGAGGAGTATCTAGCTTAATTTTATGCAAATTGAATACAAAAGTGGGGTTTTGAATGTAATGAAGAAAGTGTTATAAAAGAAATCTATCAGAGAAAAAAATCTTAGTTCAAGTCAACATCTACCATCAGAATCTCATAACTGATCATTGATGCAATTATAAATCAATCTAAATTTTAAATATTCACCATTGGAATTATTTTTTCTATCTCTCCTTTAACATAGTTAATTAGAAAATGAGCATTCTAATTAACCTTAACCACTTAACAACCCAAGACTAACGCTAAAAATTTAAACTAACAGTAGCATTAAAATTTATAGAGCTTGGTGAAGCTATATACAAGCACACACAGTTGCATTTAATTTAGTTAAATAATCTTCCTAAGATTTATAACTATAACAGCAGCAAATTATTAAACCCTATTTACTTCATAAATTAAAGGGATCAAACAATTACAGATTTGATATCTAATCTAGCAATAGATTGCAATGAATAATAAACTAGTAGGCCTCCTAGCAATTAAGCATAACAATCATAATTATGAACAAATAAGAACATTCAATACTCAAAGTATAAATTGAATAATTAAATCAAATTAGATCTCACAGTATATTGATTCTGAGGCTTCTGTCTCCTTAAACCAAGAATAAAATTTTAGCCATAAAGGGCCATGATGAAAACTTAAAGAATAGAAAAGAAAAGAGAGAGGAAGATCTTTGCCAAATGCTTGCTTTGATGTCTCTGAGTTGCTGCCTCCTTTTTCCTCTCTAAATCCCCTATTTCTATATTAAAACACCTTTAAATAACCTAATTTAAGGTTCTCTTGCACCTCCTCATGGATTTCCAAAATTATCTTGAGCATACAATGCGCACTTGCTAAAAATATCTTATTTCCGCACATAGAGTCTATCCACTAGGAGATGTTTTTGTATTTTTGTCATATCTTTCTCATATGATATCCAAATTGTGTGATTCTTAATTTATTTTAAGATAATTTTAAGATATAAAACTTTTATGTTGACTTTCTTTGAATCATCCTCTAAATATGCCAAAAACTTCAATAAATTAAAACCTATTACCGCACATTATGTTTAGAAAATGTTTTGGAGACAACTGTAGTATTTTGGTCATAACTTCCTCATATTAACTCCGAATCAAGTGATTCTTTTTTCTTAGTTAGATAATTTTAAGATATATAATTTTTATGTTGAATAGTTTCTCAAAATATGCCCATATCTATACCAAAATTTGCCTTGAACTGCTGCTAAAATTTTACAATTTCTCTTGCTTATAAAGCATCCAAAAATAGAAGTCCTTCTAAAAATAGAATTCCTTCTTCAATTGAATTATTGCATTCACATCCCATCATCTGATTGTACCTAATTATTATTAAAACCTCTTGATTGATGCTTGATCAGAGGTTAAGATTGATGCTCCCATAATGATGTGTGTCTCCATGAAGACCTTTGCTCCAAAATAGCATATTTTGGCCCCAAATTAACCTCAATTTTGCCAAATTGACCTATAACGCAAATAAATCAATTGAAGGCAATATTTAATCTAATATGAATGTAAAGCAATGAAATTATATCATTTAAAGACCAAAAATGACACTCTAGGTATTAAAAATATGATAAATTATGAGCTCATCATCTATGCCTCAACAATTCATCTGTTACTTCTAATAGAGAACCCATTGATAGTCAAATTATAGTTCCTTACAAGTGCACAAGTGTATAGTAGTACAGTGTGCTTAGCAAGGGTTGATCCCATAGAGAACTATCAAAATGGTTCAATTATGTCTAGTTACCAAAACTAAGTTGTCCTAGATCAACAAGATGAATTTAAGGCTAAGTAATTACAAGTGTAATGCAAAATAATAACAAACAATGGAAATAAGTAATGTAAAAGGGAATTTAGGTTGTAAGAGTTTGGGGATCTAATTTCACTACTTGATAAAATTCAAAGTTATTGAGATGTTGGTATTAATTCAGCATCTTGGGTTCATTCTATCCACTATATGATTATTACTATTAGGTGTCCGGGTTTAAATCAAGTATTTTCTCCCATTATAATTACCTATGACATGTAGTGTAATTGAGATTGGAAAATCATTAGGATCTGAAGAACTTTAATGAACTAAGTAGAATAGTTTAGCATATGACATCTACCTTAACCATCCACTAATTCATTCATAAGAGTATAGTACATGGTTTAGCATATGACATCTACCTTAACCATGTACTCAAAGATAATCAAGCTAATTCACATAATTGGTGATTAGACAATTAAATAAATCAAATGACTATATTATCACAATGAATGAAACAAGATGATATTGAATTAATAAACCAAAAATCTCTGTTAACAATGAATATCAAGGAGGGCTACATCATTGAACTAGAAAAAGGAAGTTAGTTCATCCAAAAGACAAAAGGAAAGCTCTCTGAAAAAAGCATGATTGGAGAACTTGAACTTTGTCTCTTACTCCCTTGAAAGTCTCTCTCCTCTCTCCCCTCTCCTCGATGATCTTAAATAAACCGAGCAGCAGGGTTTTAATAGAACTCCTCCACGAATTACAATTTCTTTACGCATAACAATCCTCTTCTAAAATAAATCTATATTTGCTTCCCAAAAAGTTTATTTCCATGCATAAGAAAAGTTTAGCAATAGACAGAATTATTGCGCAACTTTGTTTCCAAAGATACCTTCTGCATATTGCAACAGTTTACACATTTACTACTTCTAAAAATTCAGCAATGTATGCTAAGTACTTTGCTTCAAAAGATAACTCAGATAATTGCAAATGTAGATCATTGTGTGGAAAAAACATCACATTCAACATCTTAGAATTCTTAATGGTTGAAATTGCACTTCTCAGATGTTTTGTTATTCAAAATTTCATTACTCAAAAGAATATTTTACTTGCACAGAACTTCTGTCATACTTCTAAGCTAATATAAAAATTTTGTTATATTAAAATTTTCCTACTAAGAACTTTTGCATTCACTGCTTAAAACTTCTGAGAGTTGGATCTTGGGACTTCTGTCGCACTACAGAACTTCTGTTGATCATGTATAGAAAACTTTCATCCATTATAGAACTTCTGAGGTTAATACTCACCAACTCAGAAGTTCTATCTTTACTTGTTCAGAAGTTCTGTACACTTCTGATACACTTTTGAATTTCACATTTTTAACATCAGAATTTCTTTAGAACTTTTGCGATTACTAATTCAAGCTTTAGAACCTCCTCAAAATTTCTGATAGTTTAGAGTAGTTTTCATATTTTGCTCATAACCTTTTCATCTAAACTCCAAATCATGTGATTCTTATTCCATTGGTTAGATAATTTCAAGGGCTACATCTTCATGTTGATCACTTTTTCTGAATCAGCCTATATCATGAGTCGTTAGAGCTCACAAGTGATGCCCTTTGATCATTTCTTGAGTTAATGTATGAGAAGTTCTGGCGAGCACTATTTTGATATAACTTTCTCATTTGAAGTTAAAATCATGTGATTCTTAATACATTACAAAGATAACTTTGAGATATAAAACTATCATTTGGAACATGATTTCCAAATTGATGAGTGAATTTTAGTAATTTATATTTTGTACTTTCAGGCTTAAATTCATGCAATCTTTAAGTGGTTTAATGCCAATCTCACATGTTTTTGTAATGTGTTTAGGTTGTTAGAGGAGTGGATATAAGGAGATAAAGCAAGCAATTATGGAGCAATAAATCAAGGATGAAAGGCACACAAAGCAGCAAAAGGACCAGAGCTGAAGCAAAGCAGAAGCGGCCTCTGGCAAGGTGACTAGGTTGCTAGCTCCGCCGGCACCAGAACCAGTCAAACCGCAGGATTTTTAATATTATTTTAATTTATGGATTTTAGACATTTTAGGGATTATTTTTAGTAGTTTCCGAGGGTCCTTTCGCAAGTAGACCAGGGTTTTTCTTAGAGGAGATTTAGAGTTTTCTTGGGAGTGCAAAAAAAAAGTGGAGATTCGAAGGAGCAAAGGAGATTCAAGAAGATAATTTGCAGTATGATGTTCTTCATGAAGGGAGTATAATTTATTTTCTTCATGAACAAATTCTATCTTGCTAGAGTAAAGATGTAGCCCTTCTTGATGAACCTTATTATTTGAATTATTAATTATTGAATGCAATTCTATGTTTTTAATCATGGGTTTTATTTCAAGCTTTAGATTTGTGTGATTGCTTGATCACCAGTTTCATAAATTTTATTGATTATGTATGCATGGTTAAGGCACACACCTAACACAAAACCATGAGCTTCCTTGAATGAGAAGAGTAGAAGGTTAAGGCGTACACCTAACACACAACTATTCTACTTGGTTCATAGTTCTTGATCTTAATGGGTTTCACCTCAATTATACTACACACTATAGGTAATTAGAATGAGTGAAAGTGCATGATTTAGACCCGCATACCAAACAGTAATAGTCTAATCATAGAAAGAACGAACTTAAGCGTGCATTGAATCCAATATCCAAATAGCAAGGGGAGTAATTAAGTGGTGAAATCTGAACCATAGACTTTTGCTTCTTGAGATTCATCCTATATCTTTCTCTAGTTCTAGATTTCTTATTATCTTTAGTTTCTTATTATTATTATTATTTCAAACCAATAATCCATCTTTTTTTAGAGTTAGTTTTTTTTGGTAATTTAATTTTGTTAAATCAGTTTGCCATTCTCTGTGGGACTGACCCTTACTTATGCACACTATATTTCTATGCATTCATGCACTTGCAAGGTATTTATAATTTGAACCATCAAGTTTTTGCTGTTGTTGTTATGGAGTGGCTCCAAATTGATTTAATTAGGTTTAGTTATAATTTTTCTTTTCTTTTATTTTTGTATATATCTCTTTGTATAAATTTCTGAATCTTCCTTTTTGGTTTTGTAGAATTTGAATGTAGGGAAGGCGATCATTGACTCAAACTTGGACTCCATTTGGTGATCAAAGAAGAAAGATAGAAATTGAGCTTAAGAACAATCCAAAAGGAGAGGAACTTCATGAAGAAACTCAAGAAGACCCACTTACTTTCATGAGTGATTTTTATGCAACAATCCAAACTTTTCCATTGCAAAGATTGACAAAAGAGCAAGTACGCATGAGATGTTTTCCTTATACCATGTAGCTAAAACTTGGTTTATGACTTTGACACCTGGTAACCTGACTACATGGGAAGCAGTCTACAATAAATTCATTGGCAAGTTTTATTCCCATGCCAAGACTACTGAACTTAGAGGAAAACTTAGAGGAAAGATTGCTACTTTCTCTTAGGTCCATGGAGAAGCTTTTCATGAGGCATGGGAAAGATTCAAAGCCATATTAATTCAATGCCCTCATCATAGATATCCTTTAAAATTAGTTAAGCAATTTTTTTATGATGGACTGACAAAACCATGCCAAGCCATGGTTGATAATGTTGCAAGGGGAGCCATGGGAGAGAAGACTATAGAAGAGACTAATGAGTTGTACGAGATATTAGGTGCCAACTCCCAATAAAAAAGTGTGAAAGGTAAGTCTAGAGGCATTTATGAAATAAATTCTAATACTGACTTATCTATGCAGATGTCAGAGATGGCTAGATAGATGAAGTCTTTGTGTTCAGTGGTAGCAAGTATGAAGCAACCATAGCCTACATCAAAAGAGGCTCGTTCCCAAGAACACTTTATAGGAGATACTGAGTAGGCCAATGCATCGAATTTTTACAACTAGCAAAGACCAAGGAATGATCCGTACTCGAATTACTACAATTTAGGGTGAAGAAATTATCCTAATTTTGCTTGGAGCAATGAGCACAACCAGAATCAAGTTGGATCCTCTTTCCAGCCAACAAAGCCTAGGCCTACTCTAGAAGAAATTTAAGACCAATGATACCAGGTTTCATCATGTGGATTCAAGACTTAACAACATAGAGGCTTCGGTGAAAAAGATGGAAACACAGCTTGGTCAAATTGCTAAAGTAGTGGAAGGATAGAAACTTGGACAGTTGCCAAGCCAGCTGGAGCAGGCAAAAACTCTTCTTAGAAACCAATGAAAAGGGAAGTCATCTTGCCTAGATGTTAAATACAACACTTCTTGGGAGGCCATCCAAACTTTTGAGCTTTTATTTTTCTTTCATTTGATTTTAGTTATTAGGAAAAGTTGATTTGTTACTTTAGTAAATAGGTTAGCATTAGAGTAGTTTGCTTAAGTTATCTTTTGAATTTTTCTTAAGTGCAAGGAATAATTTCTCCTCTGTGTTTCATGACAGGTTAAAGACTTGATGCAAGTGAATTAGAAGCAAAAATAGTAAGGATGTAAAGTAGGGATTACATGGTGTCAATGTTGGAGTTGTGCAGCAACACAATGTGATTCAACAAAAGGTTGGAAGAAGGAAAATGAAATTTATGAAGTGTCAAGGCCAAACAGCTTCCTAAGATGCAAGAGGAGAGAGCAAGGAGCAAAAGAGGCAGCGCATGGCACCGCAGGCGCTGAGGTAGGTCTAAAAAAATGTAGTGCCACTTACCATCCTTCTCTCCTTTCATGACACCACACTTTGTTTCTTTAAACCTTCTTTCTAGGTGAGGTTCTCCATCCAACTTAAAGCTTGAAGTTTACGCAGTGAAATACATTCTTTCTACTTTACTATATTCTTCTAATTCTTTTCAAGCTATTTACAATAGAAGGAGTTGAGTTTTTATGATGCGAATTTGGTTCTCATGTTGCCCTTTACTGATGAGTGATCCAAAAGTTAATAGAAAGTCCTCAGTTCTTACGTTTTATTTTCACATTCAGAATAATATTTGGTTTAGGTATGGGGGAGTTTGTTGAGTCAGTTATTGTGAGATTTATATTATGACTATCAGGATTTGCTTCTAAGAGAAATTTGGTGCCAATGTGTGAAATTAATTAAGATATTTCTCTCTTATTAATCACTAACATGTTGAGCTTTTTATTACTATTATATGTAATTTAGGAAGAAGGATAAGCATTACTTATGATCTATTGATTCTTGTACAAAATTTTTCCTTTTCCATGATTGTGGTAATTTTTCATGCACATAATGTCATAATCATGCTGTATGCAAATTAGCTGACAATGGAGTGAACCCATTGACTTATTTTGATTGCAACAAGCATGTTAGAACTTGTTTGAGTATCCCTCAAGGCGAAATCCTAGACAACATGTTTACTTGGAGGTGATTTAGGCATTCATTGATCCGTTTGACCCCTTCAAGCTAACCTAGTACATTCACATCACTAGTGTCCCCATTGAACTTTATGAAAGAATGACATGTGCAAAGCAAATGAAAAAACTACTATTTCAATTTTCTTATTTAGCCTCATTATGTATACCTATTTAGCCTGAAAAACCATGTGTACCTATTAAGAAACATATTTTATGCTTATGGTTATATATAGATGAGAATGAAGCAAAAGAAGATAAGTTTGTGGGTGTGAAAAGTTGAGTATGCTATGATGTAAAATACATAAATATAGAGAAAAAGAAAATAAGGGACAAAAGAAAAATGGATGAAGTAAAGCATTATATTTTGAATGGGGGGATCACATCCCAGGAATTAAAAGGAAAATAAAAATTAATGAAAAATAGAGAGAATCCAAACAAAACTTAAGAGAATGAACAATCTTGTTAGAGTTTATTATGTCTCTTATTTTGTTGATCTTTACTTCCATTTTTGTTAGCCAAACCAAAGGCCTCATTACATGCTTAGTGAAGACCTATTGATCCAAGTGAATCAAAGATGTCTACATTAGTAGAGAGGGATTATAAAAAGCAAGCTTATGATATGCGTTGTGAAAATTATTAGAATCATGAGTTCAATTATTGTAAGTTGACAAGTATGCATGGAGCATAAAAGGGCATAGCACACACATTTACAATTTTCACTTCATGAAAGAATTGATGAAGTATGAGTTTTGTAAGATTACTTGGAAGTGTTTTGATTAAATTCTAAATTATATGTACATATGTAATTTGTTTAGCATGTGTTTGATTACTTGAGAGAGAGATTATTCTAATTGTTTCACTAGTCTAGTTAATAATTTTGCTTGAATACAAGCAAGGATTTAAGTTTAGGGGTATTTGATGAGTGTATTTTAGTTACTTACATTTTGTATTTTTAGGCTTAAATTAATGCAATCTTTTAAGTGGTTTAATGCCAATCTCACATGTTTTTGTTATGTGTTTAGGTTATTAGAGGAGTGGATACAAGGAGATAAAGCAAGAAATTATGGAGCAATAAATCAAGGAAGGAAGGCACACGAAGCAATGATGAAGCTGAAGTAGAGCGGAAGTGGCATCCGGCAGGGTGACTAGGTTGCTAGTGCCACAGATGCCAGAACCAGTCAAATAGCAGGATTTTTAATAGTTTTAATATTATTTCAATTTATGGATTTTGGACTTTTTTGGGATTGGTTTTAGTAGTTTTTGGGAGTCCTTTTGCAAGGAGACTAGGGTTTTTCTTAGAGGAGATTTAGAGTTTTCTTGGGATAGCAAAAAAAATTGGAGATTCAAAGGAGCAAAGAAGATTCAAGAAGTTAATTTGAAATATGATGTTCTTCATGAAGGGAGTATATTTTATTTTCTTCATGAACTAATTCTATCTTTCTAGGGTGAAGATGTAGCCCTTCTTGATGAACCTTGTTAATTTGACTATTGATTATTGAATGCAATTCTATGTTTTTATTCATGGGTTTTATTTTAATCTTTGGATTTGTGTGATTGCTTGATCACCAGTTTCATAAATCCAACCATGAGCTTCCTTGAATAAGAAGAGTAGAAGGTTAAGGTGCACACTTAATGCACAACTATTCTACTTGGTTCATAGTTCTTGATCTTAATGGGTTTTTTACCTTAATTATACTACACACCATAGGTAATTGGAATAAGTGAAAGTTCTTAATTTAAATCCACACACCATATCATAGAAAAAACAAAGTCAAGCATGCATTGAATCTAATATCCAAATAGCAAGGGGAGTCATTAAGTGGTGAAATCTAAACCCTAGACTTTTACCTCTTGAGATTCATCCTATATCATTCTATAGTTCTAGATTTATTATTATTTTTAATTTATTATTATTATTATTATTTCAAACCAATGATCCATCTTTTTTCGAGTTAGTTTTTGTTAGTAACTTAATTTAATTAAATTAGTTTGCCATTCTTTGTGGGATCAACCCTTGCTTATGCACATTATATTGCTATACATTCATGCACTTGCAAGATATTTATAATTTGTACCATCACAAATCACCCTCAAAATATGCCAAAAATTGGACCACAAGTGATACCATGTTCTGCACATATGAAATTTCTATTAGTGAGATTGAAGTTTAAGATATTTACACTGTTTGGGCTATAATTTTCATATTCCAACTCCAAATCCTATGATTTTTGATTTTTTGGATATATAACTTCAAGGTCTAAAACTTTTTTGTTGATCACTTGAGCTAAATCTATCTTTATCTATACTCAAAATGGCCTCCAAGTAACGTCAGATTTTAGTACATCAAATGCCATGACTTCTAATTCAGTTGCCATGGCACTGAATTTTTCTGACTACCTAGGTCCATTTTAGAACCTTTGAGCAACTTATAAAGTTCACTTCAGAACTTCTGAGCTACTTTTGAAGTTTACTTTAGAACTTCTGATCTTAGCATATATATTCTTTTACTTTTGAATCATCAGTTTTTAGCTACTTGTTCAATTTTCAAACTCCATTATTTTTCTCCTTTCTCCACATTGATGTCTTTTAGATTTCTTTTCATTTCTTGCACCTATATCTTCAATTAGACATAATAAATCATCATAAAATTTACTTCAAGTAATAACCAAATTAAGTACAGATTTACTAGAATGTGCTTATAAATCACTAAATTTATATCAAAAGAGGATCAAAACATATGCAAATTCAGGCATTAAAACATGACATATTATGAGCTCATCACTCATCATATGAATGATTAAAAAGAGGATTCATCTACACTTCATAAGTTCATCTATTAATTACAACAGACGGACTTTGTCTGCGGCCTGCAATTTCGTCTGCAGATTTCTATTGACAAAATAACAAACAAAGTCATTTTGTCTACTGAAGAAGGAGCTTTATTCAACACAACAAGAGTCATTTGTTACTTATAATAGATAAACCAACAAACAAAGCTACTTTGACTAGTTGAATAAAACTTTATCTAGTGAAAAAAATTACATCTATTGTGCAAAAGCTTTTGTCCACGCTAAAAGAGTCGTCTGTTACTTACAATAGACAAAGCTACTTTGCCTAATGAAAGAAACTTCATATACAAAGATAACTTCAGCTGATGAGCAGTAAAAATGATGCAATGATCTTAGAAAAATTTATATAGACGAAGTGTGGATCTACTCAGAATCACTTTGTCTGTTATTTATAGAAGACAATCCAAGATAAAGTCCTTAGATAAAATATGGTATATCATTAAGAGTAGAAGCCATGTGTACCAGACACCATTGATTACACTCCACGGTCAAACTCTCATTTGGAGCAGATTCTATTAAACAGACCGGGAAAATCAAGCTTAGCTGAAGATGGAAAGAAATTCAAAGGAAAACAGTCTTCACTCTAATAAAAGTTGCAATATTCAAAGGCTTGTCCCTTCAAGCTTAATGGGCATCTTTCCAAAATAATGAAAGAGTCAGTCAAGTAGAAAAGTCTTTATCGAGTATTTGCTAAAACTGGAAAAGCATCTTCTTTAAGGACGGTGGTGTAGGCTTTCCAACTACAAATGAGTTTATCAAGAAGATAACTTTTCAATAGGAGAAAATTCAGAATGGTGTTCAACATTCAAAGAAAGTAGGCTATCTCCAACAGCTACAAATTTCTAAAGCAATATAAAGGTAGTGCTAGGTCAATGAAGAAGGTTGAGGAAGCTAAGAGAAAAATAAGAATAGAGCTTAAATGAGTAAAATCTCTCAATCAGACTATGCTTCTTCCTAGATATTCAATCTCAATTGAGCTAATAGACAATGAGCCTGAAAGTTCTATCTTAATCATATATCTAGAGTATTGATATCTAATGAGCTTCAATGAGATATAAGTTTATATGTGCTTAAACTATGTACAAATCGGCCTAATAAAAGAGGCAATGTAATGAGCAAAATGAGTGTTGTTAATTAGTTATGTGAATTGGTGGTGAGCTTAAGAAAACTACATTGTATGAGTTGTTGGTGAGCCTTGAAAAACCATCAAGTTTGCTGGTAACCTTAGAAACTAGTGTGTTTCCTGGTGAGCCCATAAAAACTAGAAGAGTGCTGAGAGCATTATGTTTACGCCCCCTGGGGCTAGAATCCAAAAGAGTGTTGGGAGCGCTTTTGTATTTCCATTATATGGGATATAGTGAAACCCATGGTACAATGAGTATGTGCTCTTAGAATAGTGGATTTAAGGACAAGGTTCCTGAACCATTATAAAAATTATTCTTTGTTGTCTGATTAATTGTTTTACTTTGCATATAGTTATTTTATTATCACATTTCAGACATCACTACACATACAATTACTCATATGAAATTAGTATAGTTAAGAGAAGTTGAACTTGAAAGTGAAGTAGCCACTATGACCAAACGAAGAAATATGGAATTGCATACGTACTACATGATAACTTCTACTTAGCTCATTAATTTTTATTTGGCCATAATTTTTATGTGCTCAATTCACTCCTCCTCTCTTGAGCTATTTATTACATGGGACCAACAAGAAGTATCAAAGCAGGCTTTACAAGTTAATCTTAACTACAAAAATTTAACTTGTTAAGAGATTTCCATGGCCAAATTGTTCCACAACATTCCTACTCAGGGAGAAGTTATTTACACACTTTTAAGCATTAATGGTATTTGTTATAAATTTTGAAAATTTAAAATTCTTTTCTCCCACTAAGCTTGATAGAACATCCATATGTAGCTTTGTTAAAGATACATTAGAAATTACATGTGACAATGCTAACAAAGTCTAGAAGATCCAAGCAATTGAATCTATACGGGAGCTGCAAAGACAAGAGAAGTCTGAAGAATCATTTAAGGAAAATCCAGAGTAGCTGAAGACAATCAAGTAAACAACTTTCAGTATCTTAGCAATATAAGAAAATGAGGTAATTCTCTTATCTAAATTCTCAAATTTTTAAGAAATTTATATTTACTTTAAAGCTTTGATGTCTCATAATTAATAGCATATCATGCAAAGCACATTGAGTTATCTACAAACTTGAAAGAATATCACTTTGATTTGTTTATGCATGCTCCAAATTATATATTCTTCATTGCTACACTTATGCACATTAGATAAAGAGATTAATCATCCAAATATTCATAAATTAAAGTCCTCTAATCATCAATGAATAATTATCATACTCTTAGACAATCATATACATCTCAGATAAAAAATATATTAAAAAATCCCATTATCTCATATTTGCCCATAGACGAAGTCACCACTTTGTCTGTAAAATTGTCTGAAGTCACCCAATTCGTCTGAAGCTCTTGAGGATATACTCGATAAAACCCCCTCTTTTAACTTCATCTTAGACTCACGTCTAACATTCAGTATTGGCAACAAAAATTCCCTTTCTAAAAGAAGGCAATTCAAATCCCCATTATTTCCCTCTCCACTTCTTTTCTTCTTCGTGCCATTTCCTTCTGCTCATCTCACTGCAAAGAAACCTCGAGCTCCTCCACATCAAAACCCTAAAGCCTCGACTGACAAAAATAGTGGATTCAAGAATTGCAGAGATGACTCCAATATGTACATCCAACAAAAGAAGAAATAGAGAAGAATCAGAAGAGATGCAGCCACCTCACAAACTAAGGTTTCATAGAAATTGGCTTCTTGAGGTAACCTTTCAAAATGATGAACAAAGTTATTATGAGTTTATGAGCAAGTATAACAAAAGAAAAGTATTGAAAGGAAATGTTATTAATTTTGACTTCTTCAAAGAAATGAAAATGGAAGTATGCAGTTGGATAAGTTTCTAGGGTTGGAATGAATTCTTGAGCTACAAAGATAAATGTTATTCTAGAATGGTGAAAATAGTTCTTTATAACTATGATCTGAAGATGAAAAGGTCCTGGATTGGGGACAAGGAAAAATATATGTCCCCTAAAAGCATCAGAGAATGCTTAAATCTCCCCATGATTGAAATGCGGACATTTGAGTGGCCAACACCCTGGAAAGAGTTATTTTCACAGTTAATAGAGACAACCATTAGTGACGATATAAAAAGTCTCAATCCCATGAATCTAGATGTAAATTTGAGACTTGCACATGATGTCCTAAACAACAACGTATATCCCAAGACTGGAAGCAGGGATAACATTTTAGAAAGAGATGCAAGGACTCTGTGGGCACTGAAATATAAGAAGAAGCAAGATCTAACCAAACTCATGTCTGAACAACTTCATCTATTAAAACCATCAACAAGACATCCTCTGCCTTATAGAATGGCAATGACCAAAATATTCAAAAACAGAGGTGAATCTATCACACGAAGTACCAGATGAATTCAAGTACTCAGACATGATTAATAAGGCGACAATAAAAAATGGGAATATCCATTTCATTAGATTGTATGGTCACTAAGAAAGCAAAGAATGCAGGACAACTAAAAAGGGTTAGAGAAGAAGAAGAAGAAGAAGAAGAAGAAGAAGAAGAAGAAGAAGAAAGGGTAGAATCATTTAGGGAAGAAAGGGTGGAACTCTCCTCATCAACAACAGAAGAAGTCAACAATATATACAAGCTGATGAAATAAATAGAGAAGCTGTCGCTGAAAATTTTGTGACAGAAATGATTGATGAGCTAATGCAAGATTATTTCTCTATTAAAGAAAGTACAAGAATAGAACATGAAGATCTTGTAGCAGAAAAGGTAAGAGATGAAGAAGAAAGATCAAGGGAGCAACAAGAGAACCATATTCACTCAACCTTAGCAATAACAGAAGCAGAGGTAGTGGCTGCACCATCTCCACCTCACAGTCCAAAATCATTCAAACCAACCCACTCACCTTCACCAACTCATCCCACTCCACAAGACCAAGAGAGAAGACTCATCAATATTGAGATATTTTTAGCTCTCAATGTTAGGATAGATTCAATGGATAAAAAACTAGACACTCTAATTTTCTCAACCAAATCCATCAGAGATTAAATACAATCATCTCAATCCTCTCCAATGTTTTCTCTAGTCCACAGAACTAGATCTATTTCACCAATCAAGTTTACCTATTCCTCAACTTCCCTTTAACTCACCAACTCCCATGACTCACCTTCTGCTCACATAACTCACAACTCTCCAATTTCTACATCTACCTCACTTTGATCTCCATTTGAACTAGTTGAAGCACTCTCTATTTCAGAAATACCTCTTGCTCAAATTCTTAACACCATAAAAACCATTTTAAAGAAAAACATTCATCTTTCATCAAGTGTCTCCTATAGTGCTACTCATCCTAATCTCTTTATTACTAAAACTTGGAAATTCACTCCTGCTGAAAAAGCAAAAGCACCTCTACATTCCATTCAAATAGAAAAATTCTATCTCTCTTCACAGAAGATCCTAAAAAATTTGTACCTCATAATATCTCTATTCCACCATCAATAAAACTTAGCAAGAAGATAAGATTAACCAAAGAATAAATTAAGCGCAAACAAAAGATCGATAAACGTACTTACTCTGAATTGAAAGCTCAAAAAGCAAGTTTTAGTTACTTGGATCTTCCATTCCTACACTTTGATGACCCTGAATTCATAAAATTCAACATTGACATCATTAAAAGGCCTCTTCCTAAAACTTTAAACCAGATCTTCCAAACATAGATGAGTTCATTGATAACTTCATATTAAATTTTTATGGACCATCATCATCATCATCATCATCATCATCATCCACCCCAACTCCTCCTCAAACAAACAATTCCTTGTTTGTAAAGTCAACTTCAAGGGTATCACCTCACACTATTCTTGAAGCATCTGATCCTAATTTGTACTATCTCCCATGCGATATATATCGACGGCATAGCTTCAAGTAGATCAATGCATATTTTCCTGACATAACTTAACCCTTTCCTAAATTTGATAAACTAGGATTAGGGTAATTGAACCTAAAGGGACTGTTTCCACAAAATCTAGGATTTCACTATCCATCCTAAGAAGTTCTTCCTCCAATGCCTCTTCTTCTAAGTCAACACCTCCCTTTCTTTCCTTACCCAATCCTCCTCCTTCTTCAAGATTCAAGATTCCAATCACTAAAAACAAGAAATCCATTTCTAAACCTTCAAAAGTTGATGACCCCTCAGAAAATTACTAATACATAACCATATTCCTATAAGTCACACTTTATATAAAAGAAGGATGGCAGGCAATGCTAAAGCCAATGCTCAAGGAAAACCTCTTCCTTATCCATATTTAGTAGATCCTAAATTTCAACTTTGACTCAAGGTTGTCAATTATAAAGAAAGCACTGTACAACCTTAGGATAATGTTTAGACTGCTAAACACATTGTATTTTGATTTATCTATATCTTGTTTGCACATCAATGAAGTATACATTCTCAAATAATGCTTGGATGTTCTTAGTTTATAGCTTTCCCATATTGGTTGCATGTTATTCCTTGAAAAATTATCTTTTTGATTAAGATAAAAAGGGGAGAAATATAGTACAACTTGAGAAAAAATAGAACAATATAGAATAAAAACCTATAGTGCCTACTTAGGGGGAGCTGAGCTAAAGCTTTAAAATAACACAAAGCCAGGAGAAGTTAAATAAGAAAACTATGCACTAAGTTAGGGGGAGCCATAATACACTTATCTATGCATTAATTTCTTGTGCATTTACACTTATAAATATTTTTACTCTCTCAAAAGGAATTTTCCTCAAATACTTTATCATCATCAAAAAGGGAGAGAATGTTGAACCAAAGGGTGCATAAGGCAAACAACTAAGTTTTGATGATGAGCAACAACATATGAGTAAACATTTATGGTACTGACACTTATGTTCCCAAGCATTATAGAAACAAATATAAATATATAGGGAAATAATTTAAATATAGTGGATAGTGGATATAAAGAATACATCAGCAAGCAAAATCCATTGGCAGAAACAAGACAAGAATGTTTAGAAAGAATGACACTGAAACATTGAAAAGAAGCCATAATAAGTATCTGCAGCCATAATGTTCAAGTCTCAATGAGTGATCATGTAAATATTCTACAGATAAAATCAGTATCTAAGAGCTTCTATCTAAGAAAGATTTAGACAAATTATTCCATAGATAAGTCAGAAAAACTGCTTATAATCAACACTTGTCCTCAATGCAAAGATGAATTCAGTTTGTAGAAGTAGAGATGAAATGGAGCAAAAATCAGACAAATGAGGAGCTAAAATAAAGTCAAATATTCAAGCATTTGTCTCTCATATAAATTCCAACTAAAATTAAAGAAGAACAAGGAACCTGTCTGCAATCCTCTACAAAAAATATAGAAGACAAAGTAGAAGCAGCACAATAGCTACCAAAGAATAACTTTGTCTGTTGACTTCATCTACAAGTTCGTCTACCACTTGCAATAGACAATCCATTGGATGACAACTAAAGAAATGAGTCATCTATGCCTCAATGATTCATCTATTACTTCTAATAGATAACCCATCATATGAATGACTAAAAAAAGGATTCATCTGCATGTCATAAATTTATCTATCAATTACAATAGATGAACCACTTGGAAGACATTGTCTGCAGCCTGCAACTTTGTCTGCAAATTTCTACTGACAAAATAACAAACAAAGTCATTTCATTTGCTAAAGAAGGAGCTTTGTCCATGTCAACAAGAGTTGTTTGTTACTTAAAATAGATAAACCAATAGATAAAGCTACTTTGACTAGTGAAAGAAAACTTTGTCTTATAATTCCTCTATTACTTATAGCAGACAAACTGAGAGAAGACAATATGTCCTCAGTTACTATAAGTACTCTGTTACCTATAGCAGACAAACTAGAAGATGAAGTCAAATGTTGCAATAATCACAGATAAATTTATATAGATGAAGTGTGGATCTACTCATAGTCACCTTGTCTGTTACTTATAAAAGACAATAAAAACAAAGTCCTTAGATAAAATATAGTATACCATGAAGAGTAGAAGCCATGTGTACCAGACATTGTTGACTACACTCTATCATCAAACTCTCATTCGAAGCAGATTTAATTAAACAAAACAGGTAAATCAATCTTTGCTAAAGACGGAAAGAAATTCAAAAGAAAGCAGTCTTCACTCTGATAAAGGTTGCAACATTTTGAGGCTGCATCTCTTCAGGCTTAATGGGCATCTCTCAAAAACAATAAAAGAGTCAATCAAGTAGAAATGTCTTCATCCAATGTTTGCTAAAACCAAAAAGGCATCTTCTTCAAGGATGACAATGTAAGCTTTCTCAATACAAATGAGTTTACAAATAAGACAACTTTTCAATGGGAGAAAATTCAGAACAGTCTTCAACATTCAAAGAAAGCCAACTACCTCCAATGGGCAAAAATTTTTAAAGTAATATAAAGGTAGTGCAGAGTCAGTAAAGAAGATTGAGGAAGCAGAGAGATAAATAAGAACAAAGATTAAATGAGTAAAATCTCTCAATCAGACTATGCTTCCTCCTAGATATTCAATCCCCATTGAGCTGATAGACAGTGAGCCTGAAAGCTCTATCTTAATTATACATCTAGAGTATTGATATCTAATAAGCTTCAATGAAATATTATTTTATATGTGCTCAAACTATGTACAAATCGGCTTAGTAAAAGAGGCAATGTAATGTGGAAAATGAGTGTTGTTAATTAGTTAGGTGAGTTGGTAATGAGCTCAAGAAAACTACATTATATGAGTTGTTTGTGAGCTCTGAAAAACCATCAAGTTTGCTACTGATCTTAGAAACAAGTCAATTTTCTGGTGAGCTCATGAAAACTAGAAGAGTGTTGGGAGCATTATGTTTATGACCCCCAAAACTGGAATCTCGAAGAGTGTTGGGAACACTTGTTTATGCTCCCTGGAGTTGGAATCTAGAAGAGTGCTAGGAGCACTTTTGTATTTCCATTATATGGGATATAGTAGAACCCAAGGCACAATAAGTGTTTGCTCTTGGAAGAGTTGATGTAAAGATGGGGTTCAAGAACCACCATAAAAATTGCTATGAGTGTTGTTTGATTAATTGCTTTACTTTACATTTAGTTATTTTATTATCACATTTTGCACATCACTACACATACAATTACTTATTTGAAATATGTATAGCTAAGAGAAGTTGAACTTGGAAGTGAAATAGCCACTATGAACAAATGACCAAATATGAAAATTGCATCCATGTTACATGATAACTTCCGCTTAGCTCATTAATTTTTATTTGGCCATAATTTTTATATGCTCAATTCACCCCTCCCCTCTTGAGCTATTTATTATATGGGACCAACTAATATTTCCTTCTTTGAATAACAAATTACAAATCTAACTTCTCTTGTTCATTAAATGGCTATAAGTAATATGAAAACAATGAAGGCTTATGGAATTTGTTCAGTAGTAGGGCATCCAACTGATATGTGTCCAACTCTTCAAGAGCTTCAAGAGGAGCCCATTGAGCAAGTGAATGCAATGAGTAATTTTTCTAGGCAACCACAAAGGAAGTATAACCCCTATTCGAGCACATATAACTCTAGATGGAGGGATCACCCCAAACTCAGTTGTGGGAATCCACAAGTAAATCTGCCCGTGACTCAAAACCATCCACATTTCCAATAATATATGCAGCCATACCCCCTAGATAATAACTAGGACAAATGTCTAATTTTGGTATGTCTTTAGAAGATATTGTTATGTCTTTTGCCACTAATACTTTGTAATTTCAATATGAAATGAAATAATTTCAACAAGAAATGAGGACTAATATTAAAAGTTTGAACAATCAGATAGGCCAGATGATAACCAAAATTAGTCAGCTTGAGGCACAAATTTTGGGGAAATTGCCATCTCAAACAGTGGTAAATCCAAGAGAAACTACAAGTGCAATTGTTTTGAGAAGTGATAAAGAGGTTGAGATTCCAGCAAAGGCAACCTTTGCATTATTGACGTAAGAAAAGGAGAAAAATGTTGTTGTAGACTAGAATAGTCCCAATGATAATGACATACCTTAATGTAAGTTTTTTCCTCTTTCTGAATATAAACTAGTACCACCTTTTCCTTAGGCTTTTGTAGAATTTAGAAAACATGAGCAAAATAAAGATTTATATGAGACTTTTCACAGATGCGAGGTAAATATTTTACTTTTAGATGCTATTAAACAAATACCTCATTATGCTAAATTCCTGAAAGAATTATATATAATTAAGAGGAAATAAAAACTTAAAGGATGCGAGAAGGTGAGAGTAGGGGAGAATGTTTCTGTAATTATTCAAAAAAAACTCCGCTCAAAGTGCAAAGAGCCAAGTATGTTTACTATCCTTTGTATGATAGGTAACACTAAACTTAAGAAGGCGATATTAGATTTAGGAGCTTCTATTAATGTTATACCATATTCATATATGCTTCTTTGAAAATTGGACCTTTGAATTAAACTAGTGTTGTGATTTAATTGGCTGATAGATCTAATGCCTATCCTAAAGATGTAGTTGAGGATGTTCTTGTGCAAGCTAATGATTTGGTTTTTCCTACTAATTTCTATGTGCTAGATATGGAAAATGATGATTAAACTACTCTTATTTTGTTAGGAAGACCATTCTTAAAGACATCCAAGACTAAGATAGATGTTCATAGTGGCACAATTACTATGAAATTTTATGTTTAAATTATTAAGTGTAACATTTATGATGCCATGAAATATCTTGGTGATGATAATCCTATTTATTCTATTGATTGATTGATTCTTTAGCACAGAAAGTTACTTGATGGAAAAGATAGATTGGAAGTTGCCATTAGTAAGCATCTTGAGAAAAAGAATGAGGTGTTAACTTTGAGTGTTGAATTGTCGAAAACTATTATAGCTTTAAATGATTTTTTGAAGTTACAATTGTCAAGTAACGTTCATTATATTATGTTACGAGTTTCTAATAAGAGACTTTTACCCCCTACTTTTCAAGCCTCTATTCTATATTTGAAGCCTCTCCCCAATCACCTCAAGTACGTGTTCCTTGGAGATGGAGGAACATTACCAGTGATCATCTCTAGTAAACTTAGTGCAATGTAAGAAGAAAAGATTATGTAGGTCCTTAAGGAGCATAAGATAGTTATTGGTTGGATAATTGCAGATATTAAAGGAATTAGTCCGTCTACATACATGTATTGTATCCTACTTGAAAAGGGAGCTGAACCTTCCCATCAATTGCAAAGGAGATTGAACCCACCTATGATGGATGTAGTAAAACAAAAGATCCTCAAACTTCTTGAAGTTGGAGTGATTTATCCTATTTTGGATAGTAATTGGGTTATATCAGTTCAAGTGGTTCTTAAAAAGACTAGAATAACTATTGTGAAAATTCAGAATGATGAGTTAGTTCCTACTCGTGTTTAGAATGGGTGGCGGGCTTGTATAGATTATAGAAAATTAAATGTTGTAACTTGCAAGGACCATTTCCCTTTAGCTTTTATTGATCAAATGCTTGAAAGGTTAGCCGATCATTCTTACTATTGTTTCCTTGATAGTTATTCAGGATATTTCCAAATTGCAATTGTTCCAAAGGATCAAGGAAAAATAACTTTTACATGCCCATTTGGGACTTTTGCATATCATCGCATGCCATTTTCCCTTTGCAATGCCCTAGCCACTTTCTAAAGGTGTATGGTGTGACGGTCTAGAATTTGGATTAAGGAAATTTTTGAAAGTAACTATTTTGAATAAATGACGCACATTAATTCTTAAGAAATTGAAAGGAATTATATAGGTGATGTAAAGTAAATGTCAGAATGATGATTAGGGACATGTAGATGGTAAATAGGCTGCTTGAATTATTGCAAACAGACTGTAAGAAATTCTTGTAGAGAGGGTGCAAGTGCATGGCTTAGCATACACCACTGGAGTATCAAGAGTGGAGTCAGTTTAAATGCTTCACTAGCTCCCTTTTTAGCCCCATTTGGTCCATTCCCTTGCTCCCACGCCCCATGTTTATCTACAATTCATTTTTGCACCATGTTCCAATAGATTTTGTAGGGGAAATTACTCTATTCAGATGGTACTACTATCCTAAGTAGTTAGTGAGCTAAAATTCATCTAATTGAGGAGAAAAAGAAGAAAGGAAATTCTAAAAATTTAGCCCAAGAAGCCTCTTACAGTAATTGGGAGAAAAAAATTGAAGCTTTGAAGTGAATTCATAGTGGTAAATATTTTTCCCTAAGTGAAATTGTGATTTATACTTTAAATAATGTGTGTTCTATGATTTTATGAGAATTAGGGTTTGAAATTAAATGGATTGTTCTAGTGTTTTCATGGGGGATTGGTTAGTTGGTTTACTTGGAATGTTTATGACAGTAGTTAGCCATGGGAATTCCATATAGATGGTTGTCTATGGGTTGGACAGCCATGCATTAACCCTTGTACAATATATATTATGAATACCTAAGTTGGAAAGTGAATTAATCGATTTTGGGGAATGATAGATTAGTTAACATGATTGATTTCAAGGTTACTCATGTAGAGTCATGATTATGGGATGCTAGAAATAAATTCCAAATATTGTACTTTGCTAAAAATTGAGATGTTGAATGATGCACGCTAAGTGCTTGCTGTCATGATACTCTGGAAGGCAAAGGGTAATTTTGAGGTTTTTTCATGGTCTTAAATGTTTATTAAATAGGCATTAAGGCAGGTATTATAATCTACTTAAGCAAGGCATGATATGTGTAAGGGGACCAAAACATATCTTAACGAATATTAGATGAATTGCACTTAGTTATGAAATTGAGCTGAGGCTCCCTAATTAGATGTAAGTGAATTTCAACTGTGGTATATGTTATATGTGTAGGACTCATTGGTAAGTAGGTTTCTTTTATGATATGCATGGATGTGATTATGGAGGGGGATAGTGTATCCCACAGTTTTCTATATGGGCACCTGTTTCCAATTTGTATTCTAATTTACATTGAAATAAGGGAACAATATATTTTCATGAGTTAATTTTAGATAGTATCATAAGTTGATTTTGGAATTGAATTTTCATGGAAATGAATTTCCATTATAATTGGTTCAATTGGTTCATGATGAAATTATATATTTTTATGTATTTAATATGAGATTTGAATTCTTTATAGGTGTTTCAGTGGGTTGGTTGAATGTTGTTGTTGAACATACTGTATAGCTTGATTTTGATGATGAACATTCTTAACCAAGTATGTTTTGATAATGAGCAAAGACATGAGTGAAACATTAAGGTACTAACAACCTGTTCTCAAGTATATTGCAGAAACATTAACTCATACTCAACTTGAGAATAGTGTTCATGATGATAAAAGAAAGACTTAAAGTAAATGCTCTTTCAAAATTAAGTATATAAATTTCATATATACTTAAATCAAGAAAACATAAATTTTGAAGTGATTGAAGACATGCTTCGGAGTAAACAGAAGCATCTTCATAGTCATCTCAACATGTTTCAGAGCAAATTGAACTGCTTTGGAGTCATCACAATAATCTTCGGAGCAAAATGGTCAAAGCTTTGGAAATTATCATAGTATGGCTTGGGGATATTCAAAACAAGCATCGGAGTCTTCACAGCAAGGTTCAAAGTAAAATGGAACACTTTAGAGTTATTACAAGTATGTTTTGGTGTAAATAGACATGCTTCAGACAAGTTTCAAAGTTGATTGGAAAGCTTCAGAGTCAGCCGAGACAAGCTTCGAAGACTTCTTCGGAGACATCAAAGCAAGCCTTGGAGTCAATAGGTACACTTTGGAGTCAACAGCAAAGCTTCAGAGTTAATCAGCTTTGCTTCAAAGTAAACAGAAATGCTTTGAAGAGCTTAGAGTCACTTTTCGGAGTAAATTCGAACAAGCTTTGAAGTAAATAGACCTGCTTCAGAGTCCTCAAGGATTTACTTTAGAGATAATAATTAAGCTTTAGAATCATTAAACACTACTTCAAAGTTGCCTTTCTGAAGCATTAGAAGTTCAAAAAATCCAAATCTCTTTTTACAAAGCACTGTCACAATCAAGAAGGCCTCTTACCATCTCAGAGAATCTGAAGAAAACTAATCAGAACATTCAAAATCAATCAAGACATCATCCGCTCACTCATCTCTTTGGAGTAAATGAAGAAGCAACTTTGGAACACTCGTGACAAAAGTGAACATTAAGAAAAGTTATCGACAGAGTGGCAGACCAATACCAGAATGCAGCAAAGTCAGACATTAGACAAATGTAAGGTAAAGAAAAATATTTTTGAATATTTGAATGTCTACCAAAGTCAACAATGGAAAAATCTCTCTCAAACTATAAAAGAGAGATTCAGAAGCAAAAGAAAATAATTTTTGAATATCATTGAACATTGCTGAAAATATGAAGAGCATTCAAAATCCTCCTTCAAAGTTCAACTCCAGCGGCTACATCTTTGTTAGAAGTTTTCAAAAGCCTAAATTGTTTCTCAATCAAGGAGTTTGAATCTTTCACTCTCACTGCTTATTCATTTACTGAAAGTTTAAAATTTTATGTACAAATCTATTTAACTAAGAGATAATAATCTATACATTTCATTTTAATATTTAGTAACACAAATAGAGTGCTTGGTGTTTTTGTATTAAGATAAGCAAGTAGGGAACTTACTGAAAGGGTATAAGTTTTGTTGGTGAGCTTTGTAAACCAACAAGTTATGAAAGTTTCTGGATAGCTTGGAAAACTAGTAAATTGGTTGGTGAGTATGTTATAAAACCAATGTGTATTTGATTAGGTTGATCAAGGTATTAGTGGAACCTGAATTTAGTTAAGGAGAATGGTGGTGCTGTCGTGGGCACCCAAATTTAGAACCTTGCTCCAATCTAATTTTCTGTAGTAGTGTGAGTAAGGG
>JAYJMB010017538.1:0-34332 GCA_036873735.1 Pouteria campechiana
AAAACTTGCACCTTCCTGGGAAGGACCATACAGAGTTAAGGAAGCAATAGAAAATGGGGCCTACCGACTGCAAAGGCTCAATAGAAAAGACATCCCACAAACCTGGAATGTCGAACATCTGAAGAGGTACTATCAGTAGAGAATTATCAATAATACTTATTTTTTTTAGGATTTTTCTTTCCTTTCTGTACGAAAAAGACTCCTCCTTTTATGCAAAATAATAAATCATACAAGTTAGTTTTTCAAATAAAGTTTGTCGACCATCGGCTCTGCAGAAACGGAACCGAAGCGAAAGAGGTTCCGCAGAAACGGAACTGCCAAACCCCAGAAAGGGTTATAGGGCCATCGGATCCGCAGAAATGGAACCGCCAAACCCCAGAAAGGGTTATAGGGCCATCGGCTCTGCAGAAACGGGACCGAAGCGAAAGAGGTTCCGCAAAAATGGAACCGCCAAACCGCAGAACCGACAAACCCCAGAAATGGTTTGACGGCCATCGGCTCCGCAGTGACGGAACCGAAAGAGAAAGAGGGTCCGCAAAATTGGAACTGCCAATCCCCAGAAAGGGTTATAGGGCCCTCGGTTCCGCAGAAATGGAACCTCCAAACCCCAGAAAGGGTTATAGGGCCAACAACTCCGCAGACACGGAACCGAAAGAGAAAGAGGTTCCGTAGAAACGGAACCGCCAATCCCCAGAAAGGGTTTGACGTCCATCGGCTCCACAGACACGGGACTGAAAGAGAAAGAGGATCCGCAGAAACGGAACCGCTACACGGCCATCGGCTCTGCAGACACGGAACTGCCAAACCCCAGAAAGGGTTATAGGGCCATCAGCTCTGCAAAAACGGAACTGCCAAACCCCAGAAAGGGTTATAGGGCTATCAGCTCTACAGAAACGGAACCGCTAAACCCCAGAAAGGGTTATAGGGCCATCGGCTTCGCAGAAACGGGACAGAAGCGAAAGAGGTTCCGCAGAAACGGAACCGCCAAACCTCAGAACCGCCGAACTCCAGAAAGGCTTTGACGGCCATCGGCTCCGTAGAAACGGGACCGAAGCGAAAGAGGTTCCGCTTCTAAACCGCAGAACCGCCAAACCCCAGAAAGGCTTTGACGGCCATTGGCTCCGCAGACATGGGACCGAAAGACAAAGGGTCCGCAAAATCGGAACCGCCAATCCTCAGAAAGGATTTGACGGCCATCGGCTCCGCAGACACGGGATCAAAAGAGAGAGAGGGTCCACAGAAACGGAACCGCCACACGGCCATCGGTTCTGCAGACACGGAACCGAAAGAGAAAGAGGGTCCACAGAATCAGAACCGCCAATCCCCAGAAAGGGTTTGACGGCCATCGACTCCGTAGACATGGGACCAAAAGAGAATCGGAACCACCAATCCCCAGAAAGGGTTTGACGACCATCAGCTCCGCAGAAACGGAACTGAAAGGGAAAGAGGTTCCGCAGAAACGGAACCGCCAACCCCCAGATGAAGGGTCCGACGACCATCATTCCTGCGGAAACGGAACCGACGAGGAAAAGCTTCCGCAGGATGGAACCTCTCAACCTTAGAAATAATCACACTTGAGAAAGACTTCCTTACAAAATCATTGAGAGAATAGCCAAAATTGTATTTCACTTGGCAAAATGGCCAAAAAAGATTACATATCCTCCCAATCTTGAGAAATATCATTTAAGTCAAGACCAGGGAATTTCCTAGCTACCTTCTTTTTACAGGACTCAAACGACTGCTTACAACAATTTACTACATGTTGAAGGAGCAATTCCTGACACTCAGGCTCCTCAACTAATTGTTCCAGCCGCGGTTGACGAACCTGAGAAAGAGCGGTAACATGCCCTTCCTTCAATGATGTAATCTCCCGATGCAAAGCTGCCTCTCTACCTTCTAAAGCGGCTACCCATTCGCGGAGCTCCTTCTCATGTTCGGCAGACTCAGCTTGAACGCGAGAGAGACGCTTCTCCTTGGACTTAGATACGGAAAATGCGCGGTCACGATCAATCTGCAGTTGAGATAGAGCAGCCTCCGCCTGCCATAACCTCGATTCCGCAGCCGCACATTCCGCTCTTAGAAGATCTTCATTGGCCCGAAGAGCAGAGGCAGTCTCCTCCAAGTCTCGAAAGCGATTTTTTTTCTCTTCTAGATCCTCCTTCAAAGCTACAGATTCCGCGACCACCCGATCCCGATCATTCTTTAAAAACCGGTGCTCCCAACGCCAGTAATCCACCTCCTCTTCCGCCTCCTCCAAGCGCTCGGCCTGGATCCGCAATTTGTCACGAGTAAGGCCGAGCTGCTGCATGGCAAGCTGCATCCGATCGATGAAGTCTTGCTGCTCAAGAGAATGGCGAATCACTCCCAGTGAGGATTTCTCGAGAAGATCCTCTCATGGCATGTCCAGGTACCGAGACCGGTCCGCAGAACAAGCTAACTTGGTAACGAAGATAACAGCTAGCTGAGGATTCTCTAACAGAGAAGTAATCGACCCCGCCACCCTAGGAGCCTAATGGGCGTTGAAGGCTGAGAAGACGCCCGACTCGCCGGAGCAGCCATCTCTTGAGAAGAGGCATCACCTAAGTCGGAAATAAGACCACTAGTGCTAGAAGCCTCGCCACGAAGACGCTGAGCGAGCGGGGCCAAGGTTGGACTGACATACGGACGCTTCATTGCACGAGCCAAACAATCGGATGAAAACAAGCCTACACGAACAAAAAAGAAGTCGAATAAAGGTCTAAAAAAAAAATCCTTACCAGCAAAAGAGAAAGAAGGCCTTGATCCTGCCACCGCACCCGAAGACATCGATGCCAATATAGAGGAAGCAGGCACAGATGTAGCCACCTCGGTTGAGGAAATCGGTTCCGAAACGACAGGAGCTACATCAACCGTAGTAGATGTGCTTGGAATAATCGGAGTCATCACAGCAGAAGTCAGTGACACGGGATTAATGGGAGCCGTCGAAACAGATGAAGGAGCCAGAGACACGGATTCGGTATAAACGGAAGCAGAAAAAGAATCGAAAGCACTCGTCAATACAGTGCCAGACACATAGGGCACTATGGCCAAAGGAGCAGCAGAAAAGGATGCAGAGACGAGAGGGACGGTCTCGCCTGGAGGGAAGGGTTCTTCAGAGGAAGGACGGGACGAACTACTCTCAGAGGACATGGCAAAAGGACTCACACTAGGAGAACTACCAACATTAAGCGGCCTTGGCAGGACCGAGGGTCCCGCAGTCTCCTCTTCTGACTGCCTTCCAAACGGCTCCGAATGAGTGGACGGATCCGCTCGTGCCTCCCCATGGGCCCTGGGAGAATTGCGGCCAGAAATAGAAGGAGCGGATGAAAGGGAAGAAGTATCCCCTCTTCGCCTCCGAGCTACAACCCTAACCCTCTTTCTCCGGGAAGGTTCCGTTTTCGCGAAACTGGGAGCTGCAGAAACCACGGAAACCAGCGCCCCCCAGGACTGACCACTACTGGACCAAGGAATGAGGTCATACTCTTGCTTAATGGTAGACCTAAGGTTAGGGAACAAAGAGGGCAGAGAAGTCAAGGAAGGAATAGGTTCAGGAGCGACAACCTCCTGACCCGGGAAGCCGCACGGATAATCCGCTTGGCGACAATGCTCAGCCGAAAGTACGGCATCTACAGAAAGGATACCGATAGTCATCAACTGATACCTAATAAGATACAAGCTAAACCACTCCAAAGGGGAAAAGGCACCAGAGGGACAGACCGGGTTGGTCGTCCAAACGAAAGGAAAAGAAATATCTCCACTAAACTTAACCCAGGCCCAATGACTTTTCCACTCGTCATCAGGATCAGTGACGCGAGCAAAGAGCTTACACCAAGGAGTACGAGGAAGAAGATAATAATAATAAGGGGAATGGGGAGCCTTACTCAAATTAAAGATGGAAGAAAACATTTCGAAAGAAAAAACAGATATCTCCCCAAGCTGATGAACCTAGCGACAAAAAGACATAACGTAACGCCAACTGTTCGAGACCAATTGACCCGGAGAAATGTTGTAGCTACGAAGAAGGGAAGAAACAAAATGGCGATGATCCAAGCGAAAACCAGCCTTGAGCGAACCCAAGGAGACAGACACATAACCCTCCCGCGGATGCCACGGAAGGGCAGAAGAGTCTGGAAATTCCCAACTCATGGTGAAAGGAAGAGGGTAAAGCCTAAAGGCCGCCATAATAGCCTCAGAAACTTGGGGAAAAGACTTTTCGGCAGCCATTAAAGAAACAGAAAAGAGTATAAGACGAAGAAGACAAAGGAGAAGGGGAAAAATGATTACCCCAACAAAGAAAATGACTAGCCTTGTCTTCGCAAAAAGCGTCTTAAATAAAAGCCCCCACAAAACCGCCTAGGGTTTCGTGGGAAACCAGAAATGGACAGGAAAACCGGAAGAGGAACAGGCTGGTTTCTCACGAAAACCGGAAGCCAGCTGTCGTTAAATCAAATCGCATTTATGGCTCTACCACGTGGGCAAGGAAGAGCAACCGGCATAAGGGCAGTTACTTTTGAAATTCAAAAATGCCCGCCAAAGGATTAAAAATAAAAAACACGGATCCAAACGCTTCCGGATCCAGTACCCTAGTTCCAGAACAAATTCAAAAAATCCTAATTAAGAATCTCTAGCAGCGAGATCGATTTGAGAAGCAGATCCGTGTATTAGAAACGGACCCGCCAAGATCCTTTTAATCCAACCAGGCGAAAAGATGCGTATTTTCGCAAAAAACTCGCGCATGGAACTCAAAAAAGAGGGCACTCCGCGCCCTCTCAAAAGGGGGGGACTAGTGTTAGGGAACTCTAACACATATTAGTTATCGAGCTGGCAACTCGCCACGTCAGACTACAACCTTTTTAGGATCTCTCTGAATCCCGCGAAATCCAAAGTTAGGATACGCATCTCCAGGGATTCCTCTCCTAAATAAACTTAGTTCGATCTGCGTACAGATCCGCAAGACTCTCGGCTACGAGGAGTGAATATGAACCAGGTATGCATCCCTGGGACAGATCACTCGTTCTTATTTCATCCTTCCTCTAAAAGTCCCGCATACTAACTTGAGCGTCGGAGTGTTCACGCCGGGAACACCCCTGACGTCCTCTGATCAATGTTCTAGTCTTGCAAGAATCAAGGAGGGAAGATCTTGAAAGCTGCATCAGCATTCCTTTTGGGAACTGTCCAAACACTTATACACATTCTTTGTAATGCCCTTTCCAAATAGACTCAAACTATAATTTTAAGTTTTCAACATAATCATTAGTTTCAACGAAACTACTCATCCTAATGAAGACTTGAAATATGTAAGCTTCATTTGGATGTAGTAGCAATGCAAGTACATTAGTAATATACTTCTCTTTATACATCTTTTGAGATTGATGTAACATCTTAACTATCATAACAATTTTATTTTTCTCATTATTACCTATATTTTTATTCATTTTTGTTACTTTTTTCATTAAAAACTCTATATTATTGATGTCATCCCTACTTCACCTTTCTAGTACATTCTCCTTCCTAATGCTTGCCATCCAAAACATACCCTAAGTATATAGTCCACAATGTTTGTGTTTCACTTGCATATGCATGATTTGACTGCCCTAACTAATTAAATATGCTATATTCAGTTTTTTGATTGTAAAATTAATCAACCCACATACCAATTTTTGAAATTTACTAGTATCTTCTAATGGCTGTTCATTTGCATTGAATTTCTTAAGAGTAATCCATCAGTATTTCTACTAACTTAAATCCCAATTTACCTATTTTTTATCAATAAATCAACTGCAATTTTCTTTGAGAAATAAACAAATGCATTTTAGAATGAGTAACTTTACAATAAATCAAGTGTTTTTTTTTGGAGGTTTTAAGAAACTTTTTTTTAGAAAAAGCAACTTCAACTTAAAAAAATTATTTCAACATTTTAAGATCTTTAATGTTAAATTTATGTTTCCAATAATATTTCAACTCATATTTCCTCTCCATGTCATTATCTATGATAATAATTTCATCAACATATACAAATAAAATAATTATCTTTGGCATATTCCTTTTTTATAATCATTGACAAGTCAAATGCACTTGAATTGAAACTGAAGTTTATAAGAGTTGTACTAAGTTATACTAGGTTTTTACAGATTGTTTCAAATCATATATGGCTTTATTTAAATTGCACACAAGATTATCATGCAATTCAAGGGATGTTATTTTATCTCTAAGAAAGAAATCAATAACTTCCACAAAAATGAATTTTATGATTCTAGACCCTAGGCTATGCCAAGGACACTAATCTTTCAAATAGTTGGATGTGTCATAGATACCAACTAGATAATCTGGTTACCATGTTTTGAAGGCCCAAAATTGTTGACCAAGGTGATTTCTGGGCAATTTGCCTTAATTTATAATTGAATGCAGACAATCTCTGTATGCCTTCTTAATGATCTATTTGAAGAGCACCAGTTTGGGGAATTAGGATTCTTACATGATGGGTGTTCTTAAGAATATGGCTGCATTAGAACAACCCATTCATCATTTGACCAGTCACTAGATGATTCTGTAATATGAGAGAGAGATTTCTCTAATTTAAGCATCAAACTTTAAGTGAATTTTTTTCGCCTCATGAATTTCTCATACTTCAGGGAAAGATCAAAGAAGAACACGCATAGCGAATGCTTATTTTTCACTTTTCATGGCTGTGGGCAACATCCTTGGCTATGCAACTGGCGCTTACAATGGGTGGCATGCAATATTCCCCTTCACCAACACCACCGCTTGCGGCATTAACTGTGCCAATCTCAAGTCTGCCTTCCTTCTTGACATTTCCCTTCTCATTATCACTACATTTATAAGTATTTCAGCAGCTCATGAACAGCCTCCAAGTCGTAGCGATGGACTTGAAATCTCAGAAGAACAGCAGCAGTCTGACCATGGCCAGGAAGCTTTCCTCTGGGAAATGTTTAGCTCTTTTAGGATCTTGACATTGCCTATCTGGATAGTTTTAATTGTTACTGCTTTGACATGGATTGGATGGTTTCCTTTTTTTCTATATGATACTGATTGGATGGGTCGTGAGATCTATGGGGGAAGACCGGATGAAGGGCAGAACTATTACAAAGGAGTAAGCATGGGAGCATTTGGTCTAATGTTGAATTCCATCGTGCTCGGTTTGACCTCGTTGGTAATTGAGAAGATGTGCAGGAAGTGCGGAGCTGGTTTGGTGTTGGGGGTTTCAAACATTATGATGTCTTTAGGCTTTGTATCAATGCTTTTAATATCATCAATTGCAAACAAGGTGGATCGTTCACACTATAGTCATCCTCCTGTTGGAATTGTTATTGCTGCACTTGTTGTTTTCACACTTCTTGGAATGCCATTAGCTGTAAGTTATTCTTATTACTATCTTTTCTTTTCTATGCAAATTGCATTTTGCATGGGTGTTTTTTCTTTTCTTTTATACTTTATTCAGCTGCTTAATTGCGAACATGAATTTTATGCAGATAAGTTACAGTGTTCCTTACGCAATGGTCTCCACCTACACTGAATCTTTAGGACTAGGCCAAGGTGCTTGTCTCTTGGATTCATTTTATGTTTTATAGGATTTGCTAATGGAGAGAGAAAGGATTGTGCAATTCAAACAAGGGGCAAAAGCTTCTCTCTGTTGGCATGATTCCTGTGAATGTGCCCAACCAATGACATCATTATAGGCCATGATGGATGAATCACTGTGTGTTCAACCCATGGAACTCATCTGTATTTTGGGTGCACAATAACCTTTGGGAACTTCTGTGTCTCTCATACTAGTATTTGTGTTTTATGGATGCTATATGTGGCTGAAAGATTGACTTCCTTGATTGCAGGATTGTCAATGGGAGTACTGAATTTGGCAGTTGTGATCCCTCAGGTAGTGCTCTCTCCTTTATCTGTGACTGTTTCACATGTGCTTGTTGGCTAAGAGAGACTAAGATTATTTTGAAGATGATTATCAGCCAAGAGACTAAGGGTCTGTTTGAATAGAGTGTATTCAAGAGATGTTGTATTGTAAAGGTGTATTTCTAATACGTGTTGATGTCAACAAGATAGGGGATGACAATAGAAAAATAGACTTTTTAATAAATAAGTAAAGCAGAATTATTGGAAATATATAATGATGAGAAAAATAAGTGGTTAAAACTAGTTATGGTGTTACATCAATCTAAAAAGGTGTTTAAAAGAGCTGTATTTCAAATGCACGTACTTTGAAATGCACCCAAACACACCTAAGATAATGATTTATTACAATAAGTGTCAAGTTCTTTTCTAGGTAGAGAATGATCAGTTTGCTGGAATGTATGGTATGGAATGAGTTCCACTGTGCGACTTGTGGTTCTTCATGGTTCTTCATGGTCATCACACATCCCAAGCCTGTCTGCATGTAGGGACACATTATCAGAAGCAACACACATTGCTGTTAACCTAAATTTCAAATATCCTTGTTCTACCATTTCCCTGCATCACTATTTCGATGACACACACAACACCACGACCTGGGATTCCATCCAGGAATTTCTTGGTTGTCTACCCCTTTCTACAATCTCTGCAGTTTTTTCTGTGTAGCCCCATTGAATTGTGGGTTGAGCTGGATTTTGGGATCTAGGCTTTATGATAGGGGGCATATTTAGTGGACAGATTAGATGGAATTCATGCACTATGGTGTCAAACAAGTAAATGGTAATTACCATGTATTTGAGGATGTGATTGTTCCCTGTCTAGACTCTAGACTGAATATGGTTGGTTGCACACCTTTGTTGCTGTTAACATCTAAAGTTGGCAGTGGAAAAATAGAAAATAGAAATATTCATACTAATCATCCGAGACTTTATTTGACATGTTATAATGAACCATTGTTGGTATTCTCCAGCTGGAAATCCGGTTGCTATTGCAATACAATATTGCTATTTTATGGCCAAGGATCAGCTAGCATGGGAAACAGTGAAACACTTCACACTGGTACCAGCATATCAATGGCTTAGGTTATGGCAGCATGGTTGGCCTTTGGGCCTCTGCTGGTCAAGCATGTATACAATGTTTTTCTGAATCCTGTATCAGAGTAGGGAGTGATTTCACACATGCTAAAATGTGTGGTAATATATGTGGGTCTTGACTTTATATGCTTAGGTCAAATTCCAACCATGCAGCTTGTTGGCAGTCTTGAGTTTCAGAACATCCCATTTTCATCCTAATGCAAAGGTCAGACAAACCAAGTGCACCATCATTGAATCAGTATCTAACAATAAGTATCCCGAATAGCTTTGGTGCTTTATCTTGGTGGGTGCACTTATTGAGTGGGTTGTATAACACGAACACACACATTCTGTTCACTATGCCCCCAATACAATTCAAGCATTGGTGCATTTGCCACATGTTCTAACTGATTGGTCAATCCAAATTGATAAGATGAGATTGGCAATGTTTCACTGATCTATAATTCTGATTGTTAGACATTTTGCGATTCTGTTTCTGATTCAATTTCAGATGGTAGTGTCTCTGGGTAGTGGGCCATGGGATCAGCTGTTTGGGGGTGGGAACTCACCTGCATTTGCTGTAGCAGCAGTTGCAGCCTTCATCGGTGGACTGGTAGCCATCCTAGGTCTTCCTCGATCTCGAACCGAGAAGCACAGGGCCCTCCATTAAGGTATGTTACAGGTACCTGATGCATTTTTTGGAGGTCACTAAGCATGGAAGCCTGCATGGGTTGTTGATGATGCTAAGGCGGACCCTTCCACGAAGCAGTCATGTCACAGAAGCAAGGTGGAAATAGTGCATTTTCAATGCATGTATGTGGTCTGATTGATGGGCAGTGGACTGGCCTAATTTTTGGGTCATGCCAGCTGAAAGACAATTGCTCCACCCACAAGATTCTAATGTCCAACAGGCATGCCATTTTTGGAGACATGCTTGATGTGGGCTTGCAAGCATCTGTATTTTTTCATCACCAAGTGTCAATTAAAAGCTGTGAAATAAAGCAGCATGTAAGTTGTAGACTGTTATTAAAACCGGACTGGACCAGCCGGTTCAAGCAGGAACCGGTCAGTTGGCCAGTCTAGTCTAGTCTGGTTCAGTCCAATATTTAACTTTTTAAAAATTTGAGATTACCAATGTAATAAAAGAATGAATTAAGGCGATGTAACATAATAGTAAAAGATCTATATACTTAAAAAATTAATATCCATTGTTTACATTTTCCAAACTAACGGGTTAGACTGGGTAGTCCAGTTTTAATAACATTGGTTGTAAATAGTTATCTATTGGCTCAGTGAAGTAGTGCTGCCTGAACTCAACTACCATTTCCCATTTGGCATCGTTAAAAAGGAAGTCTCATCTTCAACGGATTAGCAAATTTAAGTAGCTGTGGCAAGAATCCTCCAATCTGTGATGAAGTTTTCAGGTTGTGGGATAAATGGATGGCAGTTTAGTGGAGTTAACTTAATCAAAGCAATCCGATTTTACTTGGTAGGATTAGTTTAAATTTAAGTTGAAAAGGTCAAGAGTCCATCTTGATTTCATTTCTGATTACTTGATTTGTGTTGTTTTTTGGGTGATGTTATATAAATAGATGTGAGGGCATATTTTTATTTGATTCTTACATTTTTCTTCGAGTTTTGATCTTTAAAATTAAAATATATATTCTGAAAGTCTTTTAAAATGACGATTAAGTAATCATTTTAACAAATGCGTTTACGTTTTAAATAATTCAAAATATCTAATTTTAAATGATTTTACATTAAATAAATGAATTCTATTTAAACTATCTTGTATGGTGAGAATCAACTAAAAAAAAATGTGTCGTAACTTTTTTTTTAACGGCTATTGTTTATTGAGTGTATATCCTCTAAATTAAAGGCCGAAGGTTCCCTGCAAGCGTCTGAAGTGTTATCACCACTGATGTGGCATTTTTTAATTTTCTATTTACGGGATTCATTCGAATGACGTGCGTGACTGCGTGTTAACTTCTTGTTGATTATGGATTATTTGCGAAGGTATACTCAGGGAATCATCGGCAGTCTCTACCTAAGCTCATGAATGCCGTTTTAACGAGGGAGGGGGACCAGAAAAGAGAGATTTTAGACGCGTGGCTCAACTCTTTGAAAGGTTGCTGCATTATTAATTGGGCCACGCCAAAGTGCATTATGATTTGAATATTTTTTCATTTTGGCTCCATTATTTTGGACCTCCTTCCAACTTTTTAAAATTAATTTTATCGTGATTCATTACGCGCTACACAGAGTCACAGGGATCCAAACAGGGGATAAATCCTCTAAAGTAAAGGCTGTAGGCACCCCTTTGATTTTTTGTACTGCCGTGCGATGCACGCCATGGGACGAGACCTGATACGAAAGGCGTGAGTGTGAATTTCTCGTTGATTATGGGTTAATTGCGGAGGTATTCGCAGGGAAACCGGGAAAGCCATCCATATCAGCGACAGTATCTATGTGAAGCTACATGACTGCTTTATTAGAAACAAATCCTTTCTATTCCGATCATTTTTCAAGCTGAGCTCAAAGGTTCATAGCAACGACGTTCTAAACAGTAAGGCGGATTAGAAAGAGAGATTTGAGACGTCGAGTGCTATTTGTTAAAAGACTGTGGATGAAAGCTCTTTGAAAGGGCGCTGCGTCATTAGGTGGCCCACGCCAAAATGCAATTTGCATGCGAGAAAGGTTATGTGAATATTTTTTTCATTTTGGCTCCATTTGTTTTCCACCGTCTTCCACCTTTTTTTTTTTTTTTGATTAATTTTATTGTGATCTGACATTTAATTATTTAATAATAATACTTTTCTTCATGTACCCAGAAAGCAAGGAGTGAAAAACCTATCGTGTAGTATACCCTTGGCTGTAAAATCTATGACCAGCCTGCCCAGCTGCAGATATTTTGTGCAATTATTGTTGGTTTTGAGCATCTTGAAAGCATGCATGATGCAATGGCGAGAAAGGTTAGGATTAATAGAGCAAATCACCACCTAACCTAACCTTGCTTCTGGGTTTCCTTTATTTTCAGTCAACTATCGGACGTATGATGATTTCATTACTATCTTAACTCAATCTCTTTGCTTCCTAATCCCGACGACAACTTCATTGCTCTTTGACTTGTGGCTTCATCGAAACAGACGTCAATTTTCAAAACGACCGCAATCTCCTCCCCCAACTCCCGAGCCATCCAATCTACCGTCTCAGAAGTCTCCAACTGCTCGGATCCAGCCCCAGCTGTGAAATGGCGAAATTCTAACGCATCGCCTCGCGCCACACACGACCAACACTTAGAACCCATTTCATAGAAATGAAAAACGAAATCTTGAGTCATCAAAATGATCTGATACAATCCAATTCCTCCACTGGTCGTTGTCATTACGAATTTCTGCTTAAAATAATTTCATGCACCATCCTTAAATAGGTAATAATAAATACAATAAAATCAAATCATCTGGTCTTTGTCAAGCGCAGAGGGCCCACTTTTTTATTCATGCGGAAAGGGTCGTCACTCCCCAACTGGGGGAGTTGGGAGGGACAATTCCCAAATCCATATGCTTGCTGCTTCCCGCGCGCTCCCACCTTCCGCAAGCCATCACTCCGCTCTCGGTCTAATAAGCTAAAGCGTCCTCCAAAGCCTTCCCAAAAACCTCCCCTTCCAGAAAGAGGGAGATGACGACCTCATCTTCTCCGGCCAACCATCAACGGCATTCCACGACTCGAACACCCCAATCCGCCGACCGAGCCAAGACTCCGCTTAAACGCCTCTTTCGCGTCGCTAGCATCGCATGCGGAATCCAGTTCGGGTGGGCCCTCCAGTTCTGCCACCTCACACCCTACGTCCAAGAGCTGGGCATCCCCCACGCCCAGGCCAGCCTCATCTGGCTCTGCGGCCCCATCTCCGGCCTCATCGTCCAGCCCCTCGCCGGACACATGAGCGACCGCTGCTACAGCCGCTTCGGCCGCCGCAGGCCTTTCATCTTCGCCGGCACAGCAGCCATCGCAGTGGCGGTGCTCATCATCGGACACTCGGCCGACATCGGCTGGTTGCTCGGCGACCGGGCGGGGGCGTCGATGAGGCCGCGGGCCATCGTCGTCTTCGTCATCGGGTTTTGGCTTCTCGACGTCGCGAATAATACGACGCAGTCGCCGTGCCGAGCTCTTCTCGCCGATCTCGCCGGTCAGTCATGCTTCCCTCGTTCTCGGTTTTGAAGCTATTCTCTTTTTGTTTATGATTTTGCTTTTTCGTCTTTTTTTTTTTTTAAATACCTCCGAATTGGCTGTAAGAAATTAGAGTTGCATTTTTTAGCGTAATTCGCAGTACTACCCATTGCAAAAGACTCACTAATCAGTAATGAGGGACTGATCGACAATATAGATTTGATTCGGATGGAAATGACGTCAAATGCAATGAAAATAATGAGAGTGCATGTCAAACAAAGCTTTTAAAAATAAAATTTTCTAAGAAAAATCATATTACGTAGTCCATCACGATTTTACGATGGACTTTTATGGAGGGCGATATGTTGGAGGGAGGCCCCACCGCAAACTGCCATTTTCAAGGTTGCCATGACATATACATGGCTTACAAATCTCGCCCTCTCTCTCTATATATATATAAAAAGTAATTCCGTGGTATCTTGAACCGGTGGAGTTGCTCCCGCGTGTGTGCAGCTTTATTCTTTCCCACGGAACCCATTCACGCCACGCGCCACACTTTCCATACATATATTCAGCACAGATTGTACTTGGGACTGCTGCAATCCAAACCCAGGTTTAGAACAAATCCATGAATTTGCTTCCTAAACGCAAGAAGTTCTTGTTCCTACTGGTCAAGTTTAAAAAGTCAATGCCCGAATGAAAGGTCCCAGCTCAAAAGCTGGTAATCTTATGTGGATGGAAATGATAGAATTCCATGAAAAAATGTCCTCAGGTGATATGAATTTGAATAATTTCATATTGACCATAAAATATTCAAACAACTTCTCATCTACTTGGCCCAACTCAGAGAGTCCATGCGGGATCACATTCCATGTCACTATGCTTCCCATGAGCGACGCATCTAGCAACTTGAATGCATGTTCAGGCATCCCCTGCGTGCATGCGAATAAGTGCGGACGCACTGTATAAATTCAATGCCAAGCCAAGAACAGTCACTCTGCAGTGAATTCGAAACCCTTCTCTATAAAATTCGGTACCTTTGCAAATACTTAGATGGATTGAGAAGGAGGCTGGGTTTTCCTTGATTCGTTTAGAAGCCATCTCCTTAAGCCTGCATGGGGAATCCATGCCATGCACGGGTCGGCGACCATCAGACTTCTCGAAATCACGTCTCGTCAAACGACTGAATCGGAAAAGTTAAAGGCATAAGATTTTGTGCACTCGCTGATTGCTTGATTGCACCGACCCATGCCAACATGCAATCCCTTTCGTTTTTATTTTTAGTTTATTTTTAACCTTGCGTGTCCGTGGTTTCTATAACGCAATTTTCTCGGACACAATCCTTTTGAAAGGTCCTATCTTGACCCATTCAAGCCATGACCTTGTGAATTAGAAAACATTGCTTCCGAGACCCTTTCCTGGGTTGATCGAAGAGCTGCTACCAAAAGGGCGAAAGCAGGATTCATGTGAGAAGGAATTAAAGTACCGTGTGGCCCACGGAATCTCTTCGATTCCGTTCATCTATGCCCTTAATCACTATATCTATTTTAAATCTATTTACTCCATGACTCACATCATGCCCATATTTTCCATTCCGTCCAAACGAACAGCCCTTTGCAGAAATCGTCGCTAGAACAGGATATTTGCGTGAAGGATTGGGGAAGCATTTTTGTCATGTGAAGAAGGTGGGTAACGCAAACGCCAATCTTTGGAATCTACTAACATCTTCTAATGTTTGCTCATATGTTTCGAATTTTTACATAATCCATAGCTATTTCTACTGAATTAAATCCCAATTTATCTTTTTGTCGTTTTCAATAAATCAACCGCGATTTTCTTTGAGAAATAAACAAGCCAATTTTAGAAGGAGCAACTTCAGTTCCAATAAATCAAGTGTATTTTTTCTTTGAGATCTTAAGAAACTCTTTTTAGAATAAGCACCTTCAATTAAGAAAAAAAAAATCAACTTTCTAAGATCTTTAATGTTGAACTTACGTTTCAAATAATTTGTCAACTCAGAATTCCTCCCCATATTATTTTTGCTGGGATGCTGAAATAAATTTGCAGTGTCTCTTTGCTGGGATGCTCAAATAAATTTGCAGGATCTCTTAGCTGGGGCGCTCAAATAAATCTGCAGTTTCTCTAAGCCAAACAATAGCGTATATCTGCCTAAACTTTAACTGATTTTCTTTCTTATGAATTTATCGTACTACAGGGAAAGATCGGAGAAGAAAACGCATAGCGAATGCTTATTTTTCGCTTTTCATCGCTGTGGGCAACATCCTTGGCTATGCAACTGGCACTTACGATGGGTGGCATGCAATATTCCCCTTCACCACCACCTCCGCTTGCGGCATTAACTGTGCCAATCTCAAGTCTGCCTTCCTTCTCGACGTTTCCCTTCTCACTATCACTACATTTATAAGCATTTCAGCAGCTCAGGAACAGCCTCTCAGTCGTAGTGATGGACTTGAAATCTCAGAAGAACAGCAGTCTAATCATGGTCTGGCAGCTTTCCTCTGGGAATTATTCAGCTCTTTTAGGTTCTTGACATTGCCTATCTGGATACTTTTAATTGTTACTGCTTTTCAATCTCTTGGATGGTACCCTTTTTCGCTCTATAATACTGATTGGATGGGTCGAGAGATTTATGGGGGGAAACCTGATGACGGGCAGAACTATTACAAAGGAGTAAGTATGGGAGCATTTGGTCTAACGTTGAATTCCATTGTGGTCGGCTTGACCTCAGTGGGAATTGAGAAAATGTGCAGGAAGTGGGGAGCTGGTTTGGTGTTGGGGGTTTCAAATATTACCATGTCTTTAGGCTTTGCATCAATGCTTATAATATCATCAATAGCAAACAAGGTGGATCGTTCACACTACAGTCTTCCTCCAGTTGGAATTGTTATTGCTGCGCTTGTTGTTTTCACACTTCTTGGAGTGCCATTAGCTGTAAGTTATTCTTATTACTATTTTTTCTTTTCTATGTAACCTTCAATTTACATAGCCGTTTTTCTTTTCTTTTATACTTTATTCAGCTGCTTAATTGACAACGTGAATTTTATGCAGGTAAGTTACAGCGTTCCTTATGCAATGGTCTCCACTTACACTGAATCTTTAGGACTTGGCCAAGGTGCTTCTCTCTTGGACTCATTTTATGTTTATAAGATTTGCTGACAGAGAGAGAAAAGGATTGTAAAACTCAAATAAGGGGCAAAAGCTTATCTCCATTGGCATGATTCCTGTGGAATGTGTCCAACCAATGACATCTTGACAGGCCATGATGGATGAATCACTCTATGTTCAATCCACGGAACTTACCTGGATTTGTGTGCAAAATAACCTTTGGGTGTATGTTATGCTAGTCTGTGTTTTACAGAGGTCCTCTGACCAATATGTGGCTGAAAGATTGACTCCCTTGATTGCAGGATTGTCAATGGGAGTACTGAATTTGGCAATCGTGATCCCTCAGGTAGTGCTCTCTTTTTCTCTCTGACTGTATCATATGCGATTGCCAGCTAAAGAGACTGATTATTTTGAATATGATTATCAGCTAAGAGACTAAGGTTATGATTTATTACAATGAGTATAAACTATGATTTATTACAATGAGTATAAACTCTTTTCTAGGTAGTGAATGATCGTTGTTGTTGGAATGTATGGTACTTGGACTCCCAAACTGTGTGACTTGTGGCTCCTCGTGGTTATCGTAGATGCCAAGCCTCATGGAATCCACTGTCTACTCGTAGGGACACATTATCAGAAGCAACGCAGATTGCCTTTAACCTAAATTCCCGATAGCCTTGTTCTACCATTTCCCTGTATCACTATTTTGATGACACAACACTCTCTGCAAACTCTGTGATTCCATCCAGGATTTTCTTGGTTGTCTACCCCTTTCCACAATCTCTGCAGTTTTTCCTATGTAGCCCCACTGAACTATGGATGGAACTGGATTTTTGGGATCAAGGCATGATGGTAGGGGGGGCACATTTAATTGACAGATTAGATGGAATTCATGCACCATGGTGTCAAGCAAATAAGCGTTAATTACCGTGCATTTGAGGATGTGATTGTTCCCTTTCTAGGCTGAATATAGTTAGTTGCACACCTTTGTTTCTGTTAATATCTATAGTTGGCAATGGAAAAATGGAAACGTTCATGCTAATCATCTAAGCCTTTGTTTGACCTGTTATAATGCACAGTTGGTGGTACTTTAGCTTGGATTTTGATTTATGCAGTAATAGCATGTGATGTTTCAACTTCCCCAGCCATCCACCTCTTAAATCTGGTAACTATTGCAATACAACATTGCTATTTTATGGCCAAAGGTTAATCCGGTGTGGGAAACACTTCATGGTGGTACCAGCAAATCAGTAGCTTAGGTTATGGGGAAGGATGGTTGCCCCTTGGGCCTCTGCCGGGTTAAGCATATAAACAAATTCAAACCACGCAGCTTGTTGGAATTCTGAGTTTCAGAATGCATTCCAATTCTCATCCAAATGAAAAGGTTAGACAAACCACATGCACCATCATGGAATCAGTATCTAACAATATGTATCCTGAATGGCTTTGGTGCTCTATCTCGGTGGGGGCACTTGATGAATGGGTTGGATGACACTCCCACATTCTATTCACTAATGTCCCTAGTACAATTCCAGCATCGGTGTATTTGCCATGTGTTAAATGATTGGACACTCCTTCAAATGGATAACATGAGATTGTTAATGTTTCACTGATCTATAATTTTGATAGTTCAGACTTTTTACCATTCTGTTTCTCATTGGATTTCAGGCGGTAGTGTCTCTGGGTAGTGGGCCATGGGATCAACTGTTTGGGGGTGGGAACTCGCCTGTATTTTGTGTATCAGCAGTTTCATGCTTCATCGGCGGAGTGATAGCCATCCTAGGTCTTCCCCGATCTCTCACCGAGAAGCCCCAGCCCCTTCATTAAGGTATGTTACAGGTACCCGATGCAATTTTTGGAGATCACTTATCATGAAGCCTGCATGCCATATGGATTAAGCTAAGGTAGACCCTTCCGCGAAGCAGTCACAGAAGCAAGGTGGAAATAGTGTATGTTCAATGCGTGTATGTGGTCTGAATTATGGGTAAAGGACTGGCCAATCTTTGGCTCATGTCAGATAAAAGACAGTTGCTCCACCTTACACTGTCTAATGTCCAAAAGGCATGCCATTTTTGCATACATGCTTGATGTTGTTGGCTTGCAAACATCTGTATTTTTTCATCAAGTATTAAGTAAAAGCTGTGAAATAAAGTAGTATTTAAGTTGTAAATGGTTATCTATTGACTCAGTGAAGTAGTGCTGCCTGAACTCAAATACCTTTTCCCATTTGGCATCATTAATATGGAAGTCTCATCTTCAACAGATTAGCAAACGTAAGTAGCTGTGGCAAGAATCCTCCAATCTGTGGAAGTTTTCAGGTTGTAGGAGAATGGATTGGGCCTTGAGTGGAGCTAGTGCAAATTGAGTTCCAATATTTAAAATTAAAGAAAATAATATGTTAAAAATCTTTAGAAAATGATGATTAAATATTTTTTTATGGCAAATAATTTAACTCGTATTGATTGGTGATTCGATTGAGGATGGAAGGATTTTCAAATGCAAGGTGGGAACGTAGAGGTGGTCAGAATCTTGCTGTTTCCGTACTACACGTGGAGGAAAACAAGGAATGGCCCACAGGAAATTAGGTAAATAACCACACAAGGAAAATGGGCACTGATCTCTTGAGACTGGCTCCACCCAATCAAAACGTGGACTGCATGTGTAGAACCAACTCATGCGGGGCCCACAAAGATGATTTTAAGAAATCCGACCCGTTCATTGTATTTGTGATTATTCATTTCATGATAATAATAAATAATTCGCTCAGTGGACCACTCGATTCTTTTATAAAAATAATTACTATGTTGGGGATGGATTTCCTGAAATAGTTTAGTGTGCTGACATCAACCGCCAGTTGCGCATTTTGCTTTTATTCACCCAATTTACTGCGGGACTAGATCATTCCCTGTTTTCCTCCCCCCGTACTACGGAAACAGATTCTAACCACCTCGGTACGCTCCCACCGTTCATCTTAAATTCCAAGATCCTTTCCAGCCTCAATCAAGTCACCAGTAGAAGACTACTCTTTTTTCGTCTTCTTCACCAAAGACGACTTCCCTTCTCCTGCCAATCTAAAGCCCTCGAATCAGAAACCCCGCAGAAAAATCGAACATGTCCGCGGCACCCACTCTCCAGCGCCGCCCCCTAGGCAGCACCGGCCTCAGCCTCAGCTGCGTTGGCTTCGGCGCTTCTCCCCTCGGCAAAGTCTTCGGCGACGTTTCCGAATCCGATGCCATCGCATCCGTCCATCTCGCCTTCCGCCTCGGCATCAACTACTTCGACACCTCACCGTCTGTGAAAACCAAATTCAAACCCAAAAACACAAGCAAAATCTAGCTAACAACCTCATTTCGTTGCCCAATTTTCCGTATTTTACCTCAAAAAAGATTTTTTTTTTTCCCATCATTTCTTCAGGTATTACGGTGCTACGCTTTCCGAAACGATGCTTGGGAAGGCTCTTCGACGTCTTGGGGCGCCGAGGGAGCAGTTTGTCGTGTCGACAAAATGCGGTAGGTATCGCAAAGGCTTCGATTTTAGTGCTGCCAGAGTTACAAAGAGCATTGACGAGAGCTTGGAGAGGTTGGGTCTTGATTATGTGGACATCTTACTGTGCCACGACATTGAATTCGGGGATCTTGATCAGGTTTCTGTTTTGGGCCTCTTTTGCTTTCTTTAGAATATCGATTCTTAGTGTAAAAATCCTTTCTTTTTCGGTGCGCCTCATCACTCGATTCCTCCCCATACCATTATACCCTCCAAGCACTAATGATGGGCACAGCTGGAAGCAGCCGAATAGATTTCATATTCGTGTAGCACGATGGGGTTTTCGCATTTCACTCAAATTCCTACACATTAGCAGATACCTAGTTATAGAATGCTTGGCTTTGATGAAGGATATTTCTGTAGTTGCAATGTGAAACTTCAATATTTTGCCACCTTAAATTCCAGTGTATGGTGAATATTTGGCATGCCTATTGTATAATTCATTTTCACGCAGTTCTGATCAATTTATTGATTTACTACATTTTGTTTTAAACCTTTTAACTGAAATGTAAAAACTGAAAATTGTTTGGATATTTTAACAGATTGTGAATGAGACGATTCCTGCTGTTCAAAAGCTGAAGGAAGCAGGAAAGACTCGGTTTATTGGTATTTCTGGGCTTCCTTTGGGAATTATCACTTGCGTGCTCGACCAAGTACCGCCCGGATCAATCGATGTGATCTTGTCATATTGCCATCATAGTATAAATGACTCGACCTTAGTAGATCTTCTCCCCTACTTGAAGAGCAAGGGTGTTGGTGTGATTAGTGCTTCACCACTTGCAATGGGGCTTCTTACAGAGAATGGTCCGCCAGAATGGCATCCGGCAAGTCCAGAGCTGAAGGTGAGCCTTTTTCGGTTGAGTTTCTCTGCAATTATGCCTTCATTTATCACTGGAATACATGAAGCTGTAACTCTTGGATCTTTTATTAGGTTTCGAAGATTCAAAATGTTTATACGCTGGGTCTCTCTCATGTAGGAATGTTCCAAAACTTTTGGCCATTGGTCTGGGTTACAAAAAGATGGACTGCAAATCTACTTGACATACCTGCAGGTTGGGAATCATGTTTTCAATAATATGGCTGTTATCCAACTGTCTGTTGCTGTGTTGTTGGTCATTGGAGGGATAACATCCAATGCCTAGTCAGCTTTGAGGACAAATGCATCATGTGCTGATTTAGGCTATTGAAAATAAGTCCTGCCTACAGTTTGTGGGTCATAAGGGTGGAAAATTGCATATAAACCTAATAATCCCAACCATCAAGAAGTCAGTTGGCATTTTAGCCATTGAGTTCCCTCGCCATTGATGGAAAAGTTTTATGACCATCAAAGTTGTTCTTTTCTGAGACGACAAAAATCCATTTTGGCCCCAACTAAATGGTGTTCTTGGATGAACCCTTTTTATGAACAATGTTCACTGTTGGTTGTGTAGGCTGTTGGTTGGATAGTGATTGGTATATTGGTTTGCCAATTGGTGACACTGTCGTCTTACAAGGAGGGTGAGGATGAGACTAAAGAAAGGAAAACAAATATCATTGTAATCTACATTGCTGTGAGAGCAGTAACTCAGTTCTAGTGCCTCTGTGATCTACGCTGCTCCATAAGCAGTGAAATATTTCTTTCTTGAAAGAATTTCACAATATTTTGCCATTATTGTCAGGGTCATCGATGGTTGGTTGAGACCTGTAAGTCCAGGAAGTTTTTCATATTTGATATTTCTGTTCTTTTAATTTGTATCTTTTTCAACATGACTTCTTCACCTCTTACTGATTGTTCAAACTCAAGACTCTATATTAAATTTTTTTCAGTCTGCTTGCCGAGCTGCCGCAGCTCATTGTAAAGAGAATGGGAAGAATATTTCAAAAATAGCAATGCAGTACAGCTTGTCAAACAAAGAAATTTCAACTGTGCTGGTTGGCATGAACTCTATCAAACAGGTTCTTCTAGCTTACTTTACTGGTCATTTGTTCCCTTCTTTGTTTTATCTTTTCAGCAAATAAAACAAGTCCTTGGATGCAACGAAACTCCTGCCTTGAACAGGCTTTCTGAGATACTCTGTCCAAGATGCTCTATCTTGTAGGATTAGCTGGAATACGCCATGTGGTACATCCGTAAATTTACATATGGAATGCTTGTGAATGTTTGGTACATGTGACCCATCCAAGCTACTTGAAGATGATCAATGACAATGTGGCATTTCTGTGCAAAGAATCTAAAAGATGCAGATCCTGATTCATCTAAATAATGCTATCTAGTATATGTAATGAATTGTCTTGCATGGCATGCACTAAAAGACTATAACGTTGTAGCATGAACTACAAGTCTAAAATTGATAGCTTAACTATATCAGGGTTTATTTCTAGCATAGAATATTAACCAGAGCAATCAACATAATTGGAAACTGGCTGATTGGGTAAACATGCTTGTCAATGTTCTGGATTTTGAGAGATGGATAGCCGTATCCATCTTGTGCCCATTTTTGAGGTAGTGCCAATGATCAGGTTCTTTGCTTCTTGTCATAGAAAATGCTGAAAGGTGGTTTCTGGAGTGTAAAGAAAGCTTATTGCCAATGCAGCGCAGATTTGTTCGCCCTCCTGTCTAGCGGCAGATTGCTTAACATTACCTTTTTCCTCAGGTGGAAGAAAATGTTGCTGCTGCCATTGAGCTTGCCACCGTAGGTAAAGATGAGGAGACTTTGAAAGAGGTTGAGGCAATTCTAGAGCCTGTAAAGAATCTGACCTGGCCAAGCGGCAGACAAGAGCTAGTTTCGCATTTTTACTAGTGTGATTTTGTTTGTCGTACGTGTAGCAAGAGACTGTTGTTTCTGTCCACTTTAATATCTTAATCAAATTAAGTTTATCAATTGTCTAGTAAAAAATCCTGTCTATTTTAATACCTTAATCAACTTAAGTTTATCAATTGTCTAGTACAAATCCCGTCTACTTTAATATCTCAATCAGTTGTCTAGTAAAAAGAAAAAGTTGCGTTCTTCATAAAATGGAGAAATTTTTGCTTAGGAAATGATAAGATGGTAAAAGGGCAAGGGAAACATTCTTTTGTTATCTGCAGAGGGTTGCAGGCTCCTTGGGCACGTGGTAAGACACACGATCAAAGAACACATAGATGGCCAATATTGTCTGGTAACCATATCATTTCCGTTGGCCACCTGTAGTGTGGGTATAACAGACCTGAAACTAAAATCTGGTAGAATTAACCGTTGTAATTCCTGCCAGTTGCAAGAGAATATGTATTTTGCAGTTTACATCACCATTAAATGACAAGTGACAGCTTTACAAATCATATCATTTCGTTTTATTTTCTTTTCTAGAATGCTACAGTATCAAGTATCCCGTCTCTTGGATGATGGGTTTCATTGTACAAAACAAAAATCATTTACAGATGAAATCTTGTAAATTGACAAAGATGATTATGTTTCTTTCTTCCAAACGGTGGCAAGAAAGCATGTGGACATAAATAGATGAATGTACACTTCATTCATGCAGACTGCTGCCCAAACAACCTTCTCCACCATGCAGACCCCTTATCCTTGTGTAGACAAACAATGGTAGTGTAGTTGGGTAGAAACCAACCTCTAAACCCACAACAAGAACTAACAATGATACAGAAGGATTCAAGAACCCTATGTCTAAATTTGCAATTAATATGCACCTGCAAGGCAAAGTTGACCTGATTGCAAAATGGTTTCAAGGTTGAGAAAACAATGGTATATCAACCATCTTTCATCTGGCAGCACTAATTCGAGGCCTATTGCAGGGATGGCCATGCAAGTTCATCATCATTGCTGTAACCCTGTATAAGAAAATCTGTGCAATTCTTTCGAAACCCATGATTATATGGATTGCGGAACCACCCCTCTGGACCCCGTAGATAACCATATCGACCAGCGTTCGCCACCTCATTTGTGGTAATGTTCCGTGCAATCTGCAGAAAGTATCTCAATTATATAGAAAACAATGACTCCCCTGAAAGGGAAAGCAAGTTTGCCATGCCCATTTTTTTAAAAATGTTGTTGGGTGATGCCTCCATGAACCATGGATCTGAGCTACATGTTTCTTCATAGATTTTTCGGATAGAACATGGCTTTTTCTGTTTCCCAAACGATGGACATTAAAACTTGCTACATCCAAATCTAAAGCAAGTCTATAAATTTGATCAGTTCATGGAGTTACCAAATTCACATTTCCATATTATTTATCTCACCTCAATCTCATAAACTATGGAAATCATGGATGTAATTCAGTGCTTAAATTGATTTTCAGGCTTTGGTTTAAAGCAATTGTCTAGAATACCATATCTGAATTAAGATTGCTTCATATGCATGTGAAACTGGTTCTGCAGAACATCTAAAGGAAGTGTTCAAAGACATGTAATAGGGCAATGTTGTCCATTCCTGATGTCAACAGACTGGACCAGAATTCTGTTGTGCTGGCTCTCTAAACAGGTCAAGGCAGTCCTGTTCAAACTTTGGTTTGTTCCAGCTCATTAGCAGCAACAATCTTTCAGAATAGTCAAACATTCAAAAGTAGCAGTGCTCAATAAAACAAACCAAGAATGCTCTAGAAAATATATATTATTACCTGCGATGCCTGTACTACAGTTAGAACTGTTGCTGCAAAAAGGCAAATAAAATCCATGACCAGAAATGAGATAGCACCAGGATGTTTAGCAAGCACATGATGCAACCATGATCCTGCAAATGGAATTTGCGGTTCACTCCACAACCCTGCCATATTGCAAAATCCTTTAATACAGAATATTCAGCAAAGTATACAGAGTTGAGGGTTGCCTATTCCACAGGTTTCTAGACATAAAGCCACCTCTACAAAACTCAAACCCTGCACACATGGTGCAAAGACAAGGGATTCAATCACAATGTAAGGCCAATTTCATTGCATATACACTAAAATTCAATAATCAAGCTAGTCAACTGATAAACTGAGGTAGAGAAAGTGGTGGACATTTCAGAAGTTCATCCCTGCATTTATATTTTTGACAGCCAGTCTTATTTCTTGGGCAGGGCTAAATCCATAATAGAATAGCTTGGATACACAAATGTACAATGCTAACCTTGAAATTACCAAAAAAAAACAAAAAAGAAAGAAAGAAAGGGAAAAAAAAAGTTTGTCCCAGTCAGTGCACATACTTTGAACTGCAACGACAGCACCGACAAATGATGTCAAGGTTCCCATGCAAAGAAACACAAAGAAGTCCCACTTATTCTTCTGCAATCATGCAAGTAATCATGTAAGATGATGGCATAAGGCAAAAAAATAATTTTAGTCCCATTTATTCCCCCGTGATGACAACTATGACCAGATGGCAATTATAAAATAAGATAAAAGATTAAAATGTGACCAGAACTTTTCTCATATTTTTCTACCCATAGATATGATAAATGTAACTTTACACACTTCATCTGAGGTTGGTAGTCCATTCCTCACCTTCCCCACACAATTAGATATCCATGGGCAGTGATGGTCAAACTGTTCCACACAATGCCTACAAGAAGGGCAGTGCTTGGAGCGAACAGGTCTGATTATCTGCCAAGGAAATCCAAGGATGCAACTAAATATCACCAGACACAAAGAAGCAAAGAACAAATTCATGGATAATGATGAAAAGGTAAAAAGATAATGTTATTATTTACAAGATCCTGTTTCTTCAAAAGGTATTAATTGAGAGAACCTTGCAAGTGGGGCACAGTTGAGACCAGTTTCCAGTCCAAACTGGGGAATTGTTCAAGTCAATGCTCAACAAAGGATCCTGAAATAAATCACTAACCATAGATTAGGTGAATGCTCTAAACGACATCATCATCATCAACAGCAACAACAACAACAATATGGGAGAAAACAATTGAGTAGCAGCCAAAGCCTGGAAACATCCCAAATAGAGAGTTCTCTGAAAGCCACTCAAATTACCAAACAGAACAGCTTGGTCCAAGGATATGCCCAAATGAAAGATGCACAAAAGCATTGTCAAATCAGGTAAAGCAAGATGCGCATACTATTCAGTAAAAAATATTACATAGGAATGACCCAAATGTTCACAGCCAGCACCGCCGGTCAAGGCACGCTACACAGCAATGTTCACCATTTAAGATGGTTTACAGGAATCTACCAAGCGTTTTAGTGGTAACTTTTCTTTCAAAGTGTCATCGGTAAATGCCTAAAGAGCCTCACACAATTTTTTAGTGAAATATTCAGATTCCCAGAGCACACCATGTGCACAAGAAGCTGCCTAGTGGAGCAAAATATGGGAGGTCAGATTCTAATGTAAAACTTCTGGATAGTGGAGAAACATTCAGACTCCCAAAGCACACCATGTGCACAGGAAGCTGCCTAGTGTTGAAAAATATCAAAGGTCAAATGTTTCAACTTCTTCTCTCACCAGAACTTTCCCTAATGTTTTCATGTACAGATTCACATGATAAACGATAAGTTGTGACGCAAAATATTACACAATTCTCACAAAAGGCAAACCAGATATTTTTGCAGTTACTAACTTCCGGAATGTCCTATGCAGAACTGGACTCATCCTGGACATGACGCATCACTTGAGTTGCCTCCAGTAAATGTTTTTCGCTCAACTTCTATCATATACAAAGATATCCTCCCTAAAGACTACTACAACAGTGATTTTTCTATCATTTTAATTCCAGAGGCTCAGTGAATTACAGAGATGATGCTTCATTGTGCCAGTAATCCCCTGTTAACTATTTTCTTCAACAATTGAATTCTTATGCCATAGGTCCTATTTGCTTCAATGCCAGTCTATTCTTGAAATTTTCACAATGTAAAACCCACAAAAGTTCCTAACGTAAAGACAGAATAATCCGTAGAAATCTTGTAAGGTAATTATGAGATGATCAAGTGGCCAATGCATCTCATTTACTATGAGATTTCTATTCAATCAAATGGACTAGTTCTTGATGAATAACAAACTTAATTAAGAAAATAATTTCGATAGAAGTATCAAAGCAGTTTATATGAACTTTAATATTCATCAATTTATACTGAAAAACCATAATACAGAAGTGACGGCATACATCTGAATGTGCCTGTTTTTCTGATCCTCCAGAACTTTTCTTGATGTAACCTGGATCCTTGCTGCAAGAAAATCACCAATATAATGTAATGTTAAATTCGAATGGAACCAATCAAATCACAGTGCTGCAGTAGTTGTCAAGCTGAAAATGTGCACAGGTTCTAAATGAAAATGATTGAAAATCCACAGAACTGATAATAAAAAAATAATTACTTATAAAGAAAGGCAAGGCTGTCAAGCAAAATTATTTGGAGGTACTTTCTCATGGACCAAAATTATGAGGGCATGATTTATAAAAAAATGATGAAAAAGAGAGTCATGGCGGTTTCGATAGTGAAATTCTACTGAATACCCATTGGACTTACCCATGAATCTGTCTTTAAGATGAACTTTTAAATTGTATCAAGACCAAGAAATTAGATAATGGTAAAAATAGAGATAATGGCAACTTCAGTCGCACCTATGTAACAGCAGTTGTAAACATACATTTTAACCTTTTTGGAATGGACATATGATCAAGAACAAATTGGGACCTCATTTATGTGCAGAGTTATTAGGAGTTTATTTATATATATTTGAGATTTTTGAACATTTAATTTCAATTTGGGATTTGAAATAGGCAACAAGTGAGGGGAAGAAATTAGAAAAAAGGGGAAGGTACAGGAATTGGAATGGAAGAAGGGAAGAAGTAGAGAAGAAGAGAAGAATTAGGGAAAGACGAGATATCAAAAAATTACCTGTTCAATAACCAAAAGAATTGAAAACCCGTAATAGTTGCTATTATATTTATACAGCCTCATACATAAAATAAAACCTAACTTTAAGTAGCTATAAACAAAAATCCTAAATAAAATAGTAAAAAATATATATCTGAATCATCATCAAGTTATATTTCTGTGCTATTGATTTCATCAAAAAAATTTAGGTAATCTCTCCATTTGAGCCCATCATAATGTTTTAATTGGCTTCAAACCAATCATCTTATATGTTTCTTTACAATTAATTACAAATTAAAAAATCATCTCAATTGAAAATTCAGAGAGGCCATATTAAAAATTTATTAAAGAGTTATCATTGTTATGGTCCACACTAAGTTTCCAAATAAGTTTCAAATCAAATGGCCACCATTGGATGATAAAGTATATGATTTGATGATTATTGGCATGAATCTCTAAAAAGCATGATTTGGGAGGAATCATCCATCCATTACAAGCTCCATTATAAGAGGTGATGGTCTCAACATGTAATGGTTATTACCAACATTTTTTAGTATCACAATGCAAACAGTATTAATTTTGGCCCTCTATCAAAAAAGAAAAGGCTGTAATTTCAGAAGACGACTTTCTGTGGTAAAGACGGAACAAAAATCACATAAACCTTACAATCATTACCACGCCTTGGTGTATCAAAATATGCCCATGAAAATGACCAACCAACACTAGACATAGCCTCAGTCTGCACAAAAGAACAAATGATTTGGACCGCTGATCTAATAGCTAGCAGAAACCCTTGATGACGCAGATCATAAAGGAACTATATCTAACACCTCCTATAAGGAACTATATATCCTTAAGGAAGATGTCCCTTATCAGTGTGAAGTTTCAGTGGCCATGAAACAAACATAACAAGGAGAGGCTGTAGCTGCAGATTTTATTTTGCAACAGACAGTAGTACTGCAAATTTGTAAATATTAAAAATTGTATAATTTGCATCAGTGAATTAGACAAACTAACAACTGATTGTCTACAGTCAACAGAAAAGAAATTTTAGCAATAAACAAAACTCGACTGACTCATATTAAAATTTGCAGAGGCTCTCCAACCACTCCTGCCCCATCAAGTCTGTCTACTTTACTATTACCTAGATAAGTGGTATGTCAAAGCAAGTTGATTAGGTTGACTTGATCAATCAGCTGACTTTAATAGACTATGGTTCACCACACACTGCACACTTCCTAAGTATTTTAAAAAAAAAAAAGAAAAAAAGAATGGATCTTATTCAACTTTCATCAAATTGTTGCATCAATTCCTTTTGGTGGAGAGGTTGATTGCAGATATGATGATGGCAAAAATCTTTGGAAGAAAAGCCCATTACCAGCCTAAAGGAACTAGAATTGAGCTCATTAGAGTTACCTGCTACACCTGTAGAACATTAGAAGTAAGCCAATTGCAAGAGAAACAGCTGTCCATCCCCAGAGTCCAACGACAGCAGTGACCCTTGGAAAGTTGGGTGCTGGCAAGAATATAAGATATGCTAAGTATCCAACTATGAAAATCATAACCTTCGTGAAGCATAATGCATGCTTCCAAAATCCACAGCACTCACATAGAATAACTGAGTTGATGAAAAGAACAATTAGGATGAGTATAACAAACAATAGGATGGGAGCATATCCAGCTTTCCCAATCCTGCCAAAGCAAAATTGGTCTTCACAATGACTGCCATGCATCCTCCGCACATTGGTCTAAACAATGGAATACAAAATATGATTGTCAATAATAATTAATATTAAAAATTTTAAACGGACAGAATTTAATGGAATACTTCATTAATGCTACAATTTTGGGTGAATTAAATGCTATATTTTGGGTGAATTGAAATTTGTTTTTTACGCAATTTAAAATGTCACAAGAACATTGCAACTTTTCTTCTTAAATAGACCAGAATATCAGTGTCATTGGAATCATAAAGATATACAAATTGGGACATCATCATAGGCTGTTTTCCAAAGTACATAAATCTAGTTGCTCCACTCTTGACAATATTGGGTTATGCCTTCAGTAAGCCAAGCATTTCATATCTTTTCTAATGACTTCTAGCCATGACTTTTTCAGCTTTCCTCTAGTTCTCTTATTGTCTTTTATTTGGATAAATGTATTCCTCCTAGCTGGTGTAGTTTTTGGTCTTTGTTTCATATAACCAAACCACCTAAGTTACTTTACCTCATTTTATTACCTATTGATTCTACCTTTAGGTTATCTTGGAATACTTTATTTCTAATTTTATATTTTCTTGTTTTAATGTTTATCCATTTCAGCTAAATTTAGTTTATATATACGTTCTTTAACTGGCTAACATTTTCTACCCTATAAAGCATAACTGGTCTCATGGGCATCTTATAAAATTTTCCTTTTAATGTAATTGGCATTCAATGATCACATAAAATTCCAAAAGCACAACACCATTTCTTCAGCACAGCTTGAATTCTGTGTATAAACCCTCATCAATTTATCCATTTCCTTGAACTACTGAACCTAAAATGGTTATTTTGCGGTACCACTTGATTTCCAACTAAAAAGAAACCAAGCGTTGGCATTCTATGCAATCTCTCGCATTTGTACCTCAATATCTACATTGGGTTCTCTTTAACCAATAACCATCATGGATAAGCTAGTTGTCAAAAAGCAGCTCAATGACTCATAGCCTCCAATATCCAATTGTTGATTTCTACTTGTTCCCTAATTATTAAATAAATGAATGAAATAGCCTCATATTAAATCCTTAAGTGTATGGAAACAGCATTAATTGGTAAATTGCCTGCCAGGGAGGAAACGAAAAGAACTGAAACAGGAAGGGTGCACAACTAAATCAGTGACTACTTACAAGGAAAAAAGCAACATGACGATGACCTTTATCAGAAGCAAGCTGAGCTGGAGTAAAACCGGCCTTATCTTTGACCAGTAATTCATGCCTTGTGCCTGCATGCACAAGTACAGTGCAGGCCTCCACATTTCCTCTAATAGCAGCCCAATGCAAAGGTGTACAGCCTAACAACATGAGAAGAGGGTTAACTGAAAAGCAGCTCCTCTACCCATCAACCGCCTATCCTATTAGAGCCTCCATCAATTGCTTTACCAGTGTCTTGCCATACCAAGTCAAGTCAATTTGGTGTCTCCATAAATTAAGGCGTAAGAAATCATCAACCAACATTAACAATTAAAATAAAAAAAAATTTTGGACAACCCGTTCTAACAGTCTAGAAGTGCTTGATTTAAAACCATAAAATGGAAGCCAAAGTTCATAAGATCCAACAGAAAATGTGTGAAAACAGAAAAGTGGTCCAGAGGCTTTCATATTTATAAAAAAAATAAAACAAAATAAAAACCTTATTATAAAAGGATAGCAATAGAATAAAAAATCACCTGGTCTAAGTTCTAACAGTTCTAGAACTGATTTAAAACCTGGAAATGGAAGACAAAGGTCAGACAAGTGATTAAGAACCTTATAAAGTATGCATAGATACATACGTATGGATTTTTACACTTGCACATGTATAGATAGATAGATAGACGGGGAGAGAGACAGAGAGAGAGAGAGAGCAACTGACCTTCCTTATCTTGTCTCCCTTGGTGTGCATCCCTAAACAGAAGTAACCTTATGGTACCCGAGAAGCCTTTATAAGCAGCCCTGGTCAATGTAAAAACATTAGATGTTTAGAGTGATTGCTAACAAGGGAAACGTAGACCATGATTCAGCAATAAAATTTATAAGACATGTCTGAAGTAATTTACTGGGGTGAAAAATAAAATAAAAATTAATGGAAGCCAAAATTGGAAGGAGAAAAGTTTATTCTCATTGACGTTTGAACCTATAGTAGCATATTTGCTGACATAGCACATGCACACACACACATTGTCATTCTTGGAAAATTGAAATTATGTGTGTGTAATGATTTGATGCAATTGGTTGCATGGAGTTGCTATATGCAGCTTTTTATATCAGATTTAATGTGTTTTAATTCAATTGAAACCAAGATTCATATATGTTAAAAACTATTTAACTATGATTCCAAAGTCATCTTGATTTGAAACTTGAAATTAAAAATATATGATGCAAATATTTAACCATAAAAATTATTTAATGCTTTAAGGGATGCACCAGTATATAATTTGACATCTCCACCTTACAAAATATTTATCCTATCTAGATAAATGATTTTATATAATTTCATATCATTCCAATACTTGAGTAAATCTATCTAAATTATTTTCTTATTTGGCATATGATTTTATATCTTTTCAAATATTGAAGATCACACAAGCTTCCAATTGAAGTAACTTCGAGTAAACTAAATGAATAGTGATGTGTGTGTGTGTGTGTGATAAATGGATCAGATTTCATCTAATCATTTAGACTAACCCAAGACAAAAAGGTCACATGGTGAGTCATTAAGCTAAATACATGCATACATATGTTTGTATATATAAGGAAATATTTTAGTGAAATCAATTTCATCAAAATTGTCTATGTTACCTTGTCATTTAAGCCTATCATGATATTTTGATTAGATTAAAACCAACCATATTATTTATTTTTATATACTTAACTATGAGTATAAAAATTATTTTGATTGAAAACTTGAATGGTCCATGGTAACAAAAACTCTTTAGAGCCACATAATTTTATACTAATTTAGTATGGCCCACCTGAGTTTCTGATGAAGATGATTTTTAGGATCATAGTTAAGTATATGAAAATAAGTGCAATTGGCTTCAATTCAATCAAAACGTCATGATGGGCCCAAATGACAAGGTTATATAGAAAATTTCAATGAAACTGATTTCAATGAAATATTTCCCACGCATGTGTGTGTGGATGGATGGAATGCTTTTATGGTGCCAAGATCATAGAAGTGAATCCCTGGTATCACTCTGTTTGGACTCACCTCAATAATTATACGAAATCATATATGGTCATTAATCTTATCATTTTTATTTAGTTAGAAAACTAAAGATCATCCTAATCAAAGACTTATGTGTGTCACAAAATAAAAATGATTTGAGAGTGAATATCAACCCATTAAAATTGTTTGATTATTAGAGGAACCCACATACAACTAATTAAATATTTGAAACTTCTAAAATGTTCACATCATGTAAAATAATGATTTTGTATGATTTTATAATATTTCAATGCTTGAGTGAATGAGTCCAAGTAAATTTCAAATTTTATACATGTTTTAATATATTTTTAAAAGGCATGACCCCACATAAGACTCCAATTGAAATTTTTTTTAGTCCCTTATTTAAATAGATAATGTTAAATACGATGGCCAAATCGAATTTTATATAATCATCAAAGTGCGCCCAAATGAAGTGACATTGTAAATTCACTTTTACGTCGTCAAAACCATAGAATCACTTCTATGATGAAAAGAACTAATAGATCTTTTATTTCAAGAAAGGTCATGCATAAGGGAGAAAAATTGCATACCAATGCAAGGGACTCCTCCCGTCATTGTCTGTTGCATCAAAATCTGCATCATACTGAACAATGATGTGGTTTAGGAAAGCTGTTTGTCCATACTGAGCTGCAACATGAACTGCCTGGTGAAAAGATACAAAATAATAATGTGCTTAATAGCTTCTCACAATGGAAACAAAGAAAAAAGAAAAAGAAAACACACACACAATCAAATAACTCGCATATGATGGAGAATGAGATTCAAAAGAATGCCTACCAACAAGGACATTAAGGGTCTGCTTAAGAATTCGAAAAACAGGTGGAAAGATAAGGAAAAAAATTGAAATCTAGAAAAGTAGGGAAAAATATGTGACAGGAAAGGGGGTAATGATTGGAAATGAAGTAGAGCTGTTGAGAAAAATAAATATCATATCAATTAAAATGGGTGGGAAAATAATGAAAAAAAAAAGATTTTCACCCGTTTTCCTTGTTACCTAATGCACACTAGAGGAAAACCATGTCAAAAAGCTTCTTGAGCAAAGAAATGCCTACCAACAAGGACATTAAGGGTCTGCTTAAGAATTCTAAAAGCAGGTGTAAAGATAAGGAAAAAAAAATTGAAATCTAGAAAAGTAGTGAAAAATATGTGACAGGAAAGAGGGTAATGATTAGAAATAAAGTAGAGCTGTCGAGAAAAATAAATATCATATCAATTAAAATGGGTGGGAAAATAATGAAAAAAAAATTTTTTGGGAACTCAGGAGATCTCAATGCATATCCAGATTCGCCTGTTTTCCAAATTACAAAACTGCCAAATAAACAATTACCCGGTACCCGTTAACATCTGCTCCTTCCACTCGAGCTCCATTCTGAAGTAACACATCAGCAACAGGAATGGACCCACGAACAGCTGCCCAGTGCAAAGCTGTTTGTCTAGTACCATCAGCAACATTTGCATCTCCACCATGCTTCACAAAAACAAAAACCCAGTATTCACTTAACTAAACAACAAATCGAATGCACAAAGAACTTCCCAACCCACATCAACCAAAACAAAACCCAGAGAGGACTCTATCTGCATGTTCTTATGTAAGAAATTTTCACAGGAGCTCCATGAAGATCAGTCTACAAACGCATTACAAGTCATGGGCTCGACCGTCTGGTTCTTCATTTCTAATATGGGCAGTGTAATTATGTTCTTTCCATACTTAAAATCTGGGCAGTGTAATTATGTTC